>CM031235.1:724042843-724167890 GCA_018340775.1 Taxus wallichiana var. yunnanensis
CTGATTGGAGTTGTTGGGGTTTGAAGCGCCATTTGAACCTTTCACGCCATCTAGATTTCTGCAGTATCTGCCTACAATCCCATCCTGAGTGCAACATCTCCTGAAACAATAAAAATAAAAAAATAAATAAAGAAAGGTTGAATAGAAGCACTGAATCGCTGCATAAAAATGTTGAGACCAGTTTGAAGGTTTAAAATCTCACAAGAAGCATCCAAATCACACGAAGAACCAAGAAGAAAGGCATTCAAAAAGAAACAAGAAGAAAGCCATTGGAGAGCTCCCCGAGCTATAAGCTTGAACACCATTCAATTGGCATGATTTGTTTCAAGTGTTCGAAGATGCGAATAGAAAAGAATGAAGAGGAACCAGAATGCACACATTGTAGATTTGTGTCTGTCATTTTATTGTCAGAGATAGTTACAAAAAGGTTGAGGTGGTTAGAGGCCGAACATTAGTTAATACATAACTAATAGTGACTTAATGATAAACGTAATCCTTATATTCTAATAATATCCCCTCTTAAGGCTTATTGTATAGAAATAAAAAACAAACACTTTGACAAAAAATAAAATAGAGCCAAACAAGGCCACACATTCTTCAAAAGCTTTCTCTTTGAAAATAGTTATTTGACTAGGTAGAGCTCCATCAAGCTGCCTTGTAACCTTCGTAAAGGTGTAGCTCCCAAGCTAAATTCCCGAGTTCCTAGATTCCACCTCCCCAAACTCCCAAATTACAAACCTCCTAAATTATTGGACAACCATCCATGTTGAGCTACATCCACAATGCTCCATCAAGTTGTCTCATGACCCTCGTAAGGGTATAATTCCCAAGATCCACAAACTCCTAAACTAACTGAGCAACCACCAATGCTAACCTTGATCTACACCTTGATCCCTTACCATCTTGAAAGTGTGGGGCTTCTTTTAAAATATGTATTCTTCATCGGTAAATTCCTCACCACTTTCAACATCCGGTGGATCTTCAACAATGGCTATATTAATTTCATTTGGTTTTGAATGTTTGCCATTTTTCACACCAATATGATTTTTGACCCACAAATTAATGCAAATATAGTCTATTAAAAAAAATGACTTTTGACCTACAAAATTCTATCCAATGCAGCAAAATAAAAGTACTGTAGTAGTTTATTACAAACAAAATTTGTGCCCTTCTTTTGGCAACTAAAATTTGTAGAGTATCTATCACTTTTGCACAAATCCCATGTTTTTTGCCCTTGCTCGAGCCCTAACAGAAACTAAATTTCCTTGAAAATGTTGTCTTCTAGTTCTCTCGCACTTGAAATTTGATTGTAAAACCCTTGAACTGTGAGCCCTTGAAACTCGACCTTATTTTCACGTTTTGGTCTATATTTTTTTCTCACGACTGTTCTTTTGTGTTTTTGGTTGATTTTTTGGCAGATTTGTGTGTTTTAATGGCAGAAATATTGCTCCACGTGAATTTGACGGAACTCGACATGCCCTAACTGTGTTTTTGTGTGCTTCTCATGCCCTAAAAAGGAATCATGACTATATTTCTAAAAAAACGTGCGTTTTTGGTTTTCCCTTTTGACCTTTTCAATGTCTTCCCCTTCAATCTCCACTCCTTTGGCGCTGTAATGGTTGCTCCTTAGATCAGAGTTCTATATTTGAAAGATGTGCCCTCGGATCTCGAGCCCCTTTGAAAATCAATGGCTCCGCTACCAATGTTAGAAGATGTGAACATAGAAAGAATGAAGAGGAACCAAAATGCACATGTCATAGATTGTGCATCTATCATTTTATTATGCAAGAGATAGTTACAAAATGATTGAGGTGGTTATAACTGAACATTAGTTAATGTATAGCTGATAGTGACCTAATTATAAAAGGCAAGCCTTATACTCTAATATTAACCTTCATTGCTGCACCATCCCTTGCAAAGTGGGCCCCAAATATGCATTGGAAATCACTTTTTCTTATCATTGGGTAAAATTTTGTTGCTGCTGCTTTTTTAATTGCCATACGATATTTTTATTTGCCACTCAACAAAAACTAGGATTATATAGAAGTTTATGACATTGAGCTCCAAAAAAGTGCCTTAGGTGAGTTGTTTACTATTTTAATCCTAAATCTCTCCTTACCAATCCATTGTTCAAGAGTTCAAACCTCACAAGTGCCAAAAATATCTTGTTTGTAAAAGGGAAAAATGAATTAATTGTCAATAACAGAAAAATCAGTACCCACTGTCGCAATTGTCTTTATATCTTTTTGTCCGGTAATATTTTGCTGTAAAAGTCGTTTTTCTGAAAACTAGACTCAAATAGCTTTCCAACGAGTATAAATAGTAAGGGGTACATGCTGTTGATCTCATATATTTTTATCCCCGTAAAGTAGACATTTGCTGAAATTGCATTTGTGAGGGGCATATCTACCCTAACACAAGCGTGAAACTTGTATTTGGCATAAATTTTGCATATGATGGTCAAATCTGGCATATGACCACTCTTTTTTTTTTTTTATTGAAAGCAAATTCTAAGAACTTCCACGGACAAATTTTGATTATGGCACTTGCAGATGCATTTTTCATATCTATTGGAGAAGGGATGTCTAATTTAAATGGGTGCATTTTCAGTGGAGACCGACGACTTGATTTTGCTTAGAGGATGTACTTCAAAACCATGGATGTAACATTGTTTCCCACTGCTTGTGCTATCAAAGATGATGTAATTGCACTCTAGAGTTCACAGGTTCCTAAGAATTTGTCAGGCTGACAGAGCCAACGACACACCTATCTCGGCGAGTGGCTCAGTTCAAGAATGGGTTATTTTACAGTAGCAACTTTCAATAGATAGATATGGGTTGTTTTTTATTATCAAATTTTGGTTTTCAATTTCAAGATATCATTGATGAAGAGTGGACAAAGTAGCTTGTATTTATTTTTCACTGCAAGGACTTCTCACCTCCTGCCTGATAGGAGAAAATATTGTATTGTCCTTCGATTAGATGTTTGTGATTGTACGAGATGTTAGGCGTGTTGCTAGCACTAGTAGTGTTGAGCAAAGGTTCATCAATGTCGTTGGGCATTAGGGAGATGTGCCATACATAATACGGGATAGTTACTCAGCGGGCTTCTGTGCGAAGCGTTATGTGGATCGATGTAGTTGAACAAATTTTGATTGTGCTTATACTGCAATATGTTACAAAATGGTTTAAGGAGATGGGCATGCCCAGTAGGATGTCCTTCATTTATGCCACAACTCGCGGGGTGGTGGGTTTTTTAGTGGAGGAAGCGGCATCGGTTGATTAGTACCACAATGTATAATGTGCTAATTTGTAGGTGTGGCAGAGACTATTGGATGAGTACAGTCATATGCTCCGGATCATCATCTAGACCCCTTTGGATCAAAGGGGTTACGCTGGTTCATGTGATCCAAATATATTTATTGTAATGTTAGTGTTTTAATGTGTTAGTCGGGGTTAGCATCTCATATGAGACACCCTCTAAATAAATATAATCTTAGTAGTTAAGCAATCATGTTAGAGATGTAAACTAGTTCACGTGGTTGGACCCGTTGAACCGTATGTGAAAGCTTATTAAAGGTTGACAAAGCAATGTAAAAATGAAACAAAGCATTTAATATATTGGACAAGTCTTTTGACTTTAATAATGTAATTCTTCCATATTAAGCTATGTGTTTGATCCATCATAGGATCATCTAGTCACAACAAGAAGGCTGAGCAGGACTTGTATGCATATGCACAAAGTATGTTGGCATCAAGTAGACTGTGGAGCTTCAGTCTTTATCAGTTTTACAGCTGTTAGGATTCTTTTCTACCCTAGTACTGCTCTATTGTAGTTAGATGTACTTTCAAGGCACGTTGACCTACTTTGGTTACTCATGGATATTAATACAATATCTTTCTTTCTTTCTAAAACTAAAATTTTATTACATAAAGCCAAATAAACCATGCATTCATTCTAGATTAACCAAATCTATAGCAAGATCCATCAAGCTTTAAAACTAAATTTCTGATGCCTTTTCAATATGGGTATGGATTAGAAGAATCTTAATGCGGATACGGTGATTTTTTGACCCCTGATACAGATTTGGATACCAAAAAATGTACAAAAATAAAATATATAAATTTGAGCCTAATAAATAGGAATTAACCACATAGTATGCATATCAAAAACAAAATAACCACAAAACACTAATATAATTTATATAATGCCAACCGAATGCCAAATGACAAGTCATAAATGTCATGATAAATATTAAATTTAATAATTACCACAAAATTAGTACTAGCGCAGGAAGATGATAACAATGTTGCTTGATGAAGTATCAAAACTAGATGAGCAAAGAGAGGTAAGAATGCAATGATAGGTAAATGTTTTGATTTGGTGTTTTGCTTTGTGTTTTATCATTTATGCTATCTTTTTTACTTGTTAGGGTTTGGATAGTGTTTTTAATTTTTATGTCACTTTATGGTTCAATCATTTTAAAAAAGTTAAAAAACCTGTTTTTGCCCCAGATACGCCTAGGATACATCTTGGATATGCCTAGGCTACATTCCTAATGGTCCAGATATACCTAGGATACATCCTAAACGGCCTAGATACGCTCGGATACGTTTGTGTTTTAAATTTTGTGTTGTTTTGTGTTGTCTTTTTTTATTTTTTAGGGTTTGCACAATGTTCATTTTGTTTTTTCCACTTTATGTTTTAATGTTGAAAAAAATAAAAAAGTTAAAAAACCTGATTTTTCCCTAGACACGCCTAGTGTATGTCTTGAATGGTTTGGATAAGGCTAGGATACATCTTGGGCGGTTTGAATATGCCCGGATACATCTGCAGGCGTATCTAGCCATATCCGGACTATCTAAGACATATTCGAAGGCATATCTGTACTGGACTCGTTTTCTACCTGTAACTTGTTGTAAGGGTAACTTATGTTTAAAAAAACTAGAAGTAGAATTAGATACTACTTGAAGGATGTCTAATGTTTCTGTGTGTGTGTGTGTGTGTGCATATCTATGGACATGTATGTGTGTATCTTCTGTTTCTTTTTCCTTTTAAAATATTTTATTGGGGAATTGTTGGTTGGTATCTTTCTTAGAATGGAAAGTGAAACCAAAATCAATAGATTTATTTGGGTAAGTTTCCCATTATGTGAAAGTGCACCATACTCAACAATATTATTTGGAAATTCACTTCTATAGGATTTTTGGCAGAATTTGTAGATCTCTGCACCCAAGAAGAATTGGCTGGTTTAAGCAGTTGGGGATGGTGAATTGAAATTATGTTGTATAAAATGATAGTCTATTTTACATTTAGGCCTGTGACCGTCCATTGGACTCATTTCACCTTAATTTATTCATGGTGTCATCAAGAGTTTTTCGGATATATCCTACTTTCCCTTTTACTCTAAATATTTGTTTTGTTATTAACTTATTACTAGATTGGTCTGTAAGGGGTATGATTATAAAGAAACATGTAGAAAAAGTGTGGAAAGTACAAAGATATATGACAATATATGATTCTAGAACAAATGTGAAATCTGAAGCATTTATGATATGTTTCTTTAGTAATTATGCTATGCTGGCCTCACTATCTACAACAATTGTTGGAGCGACAAAATTAGAGATGTGTTACTTTTGTAACTCAAACAAGGGTTGATTAGTGAATCTTGTCATAGCCACAACTATGTTTCATCGCATGCATGATCACCTTAAGCATGGCAAACTTTTTGTATTTCAAACAGTATAGAAAATCACAAAAAGTTTGCAGAATTTGCAAAAGAAAATTGGAGATTTTCAATGACTACACTGAGAGGTGTTCCAACAATGGCAGCTGAGTACTGTAATGGCATGGGTTCACTTTTATTCTCATCCTTAAATTTGACATCCATTTGACTGTCACGTGGCAATTCATCCTTAAATTTGACATCCATTTGAATGTTAAATGTTTTTCTTTTTCTTGGAGAAGTCAATCGAAAAATAGTAATATCTTGGCCATATGGTAATGTTTGGGCCCATTTTTTTATTGAATAGATTTTTTTGAAACCGACACAATGGTGTAGTTAAATTGATGCCATTTGCCACAAATCAGTGGGAAATTGGCAGAGAATGTAATGAAGTTACTAATCAATGTGGTATGTGAAAAATCTAAGATAAGAACCTTGAAATTGATATCTATCGGCGTATTTTAAAAGATACATTTATTACGATATATTTATTTATTTTGTTTGATAATAGAGGAATCGAGAGCCCAACAACCTGGAGTAGTGATGTGCAATCAAGGTTATGCTCCACACTTACTCTAAGTCTAAACCATAGGGCGAGCTCCCTATAGCTTTGGGGTGATCTAGGAGGACCCAATCCCGCTTGCTAGTTCGAATCAAGAATTGAACACGAGACCTGAGCAACCTTAAGTCGTTTGCCCCATCCTCTTGGCCCAACCCCCATGGGCATTATAATATATTTACTAGAAATTGCACCTGAGGTGCAAGAAACGCTAAAAGGGATGCAAATGTAATGTTTTTATAGAAATGCACTGTCATATAGCAGTTTTGAACAGCCTGTTCCAACTTCCAAAAATGCCTATGGCCACCATACTTTTATCAACTTTGAATTTATCAAATACAGTCTTCGCAGGGGTGGTGTTCTATGCAAAGGGCAGGGAAATATTTCCTGCTGCCAGCACAAATAGATGTCGGTCAAAGTAAATTGGCATGTTGATGATAAAGTTTAGAGTTTCCTCAAGATAGCCAACACTGCCAAGAATTTCTACCATACATACATAATGATAGATTCTAGGCGAGGAGCTCATGCCATTCATGAGCTCCTTGCCTAAAATGTGTTTATCTTCACTTGGGAGTGTTCTTCTCAAAATGTGTGGCAATTTCTTGTAACCTGCTCTTGCAGGATGCCTGAAGCCCTTAATATTTTTGTGTCCAATGGGCCACAGCCTGGTGGTAACACGAAGCAATTGATATTATGTGGACAGGGTTGATATGATGAGGATGGGTTCATGTTGAGCCAACATCCAATCGGGCAAGGAAATCTGTCTCCAGTCTCACTGGCGAGATTACTTGGCTTTTACCATTTGCAGGGCTTAGGCGGTTCCTTCTGCAATCAACTTTAATCCCCAGGTCATCAGAATTGTCTGGCGTCAAGTGACCTGTGTGTACCCTCTATGGGAGAATTTCTCAGCAGCCGGCCCATGAACACATACATATGATTGGCATGGATTAGTAGTGTTTGAGCTCTGAACCTTCTCCAACTCAAAAAAAAAAAACGCAACAAAATTGACAGGGCCTTTGGTATCATGGTTTCCTTCTTCTCATGTTTGCGCTCGAGGAAGGCTCTAAAAGATGATATGTATTTCAATTTGAGAATATATTCATTTTCACAAGAGAATGCTCTGCTCAAAATACGTGGCATTCCCTTGCTAGTAACTTGCTCTTCAAGGATTTCTGAACCCTTCAATGTACTCTTAGACCAGGCAATTCTCCCAAGATCATCATCAGACCCTGTACAGGATCTTTCATGGTGCTTGACGAGAATATTACTCTTCTTCTGCTCCTGAATTTTATGCAAGCTAGAGCTATTTTCTCTATGGGCATCTTTCTCTTGGTTCTGTGGGTGGTTTCTTTCAGCAAGGGGCATTCCTTATACACGATTGATTTGTAAGCTGTGGATTCTCTCAATTTTGACTTTGCCAGTATTTTCCCATCTGGGTCTACTTCTCTCTGTTTTGGTTTTTATGTTTACATCAAAAATCCACGTCCATTGTACTTTGATGGTTGTCCATCCCCTGCTCCAAAGGTCCCATTCTGACAGAGGCTGGGAGGATGCTGATAAAGGTTGTGAATACAGGATTTACACCTGCCAATTGCATTAGGTTAAAAATTCTAAGCCCTTCTGAACAAACCCATACTTTGCATATTCTGCAATCATTACAGTCCATGTGACCACATTTCTTTCAGGCATTTTGTCAGACAGTTCACATGCTGTAACAGATATATGGAAGGCTTAGACAACTGTCACACTCCATTGGCCATTAAAATGAAAGGCACTAAGTTTCTCCATTCCCTTCCTAATCATTATGCAATTTCTAATTGCAAATTATTAACAGCCAACCTGCGGTTGACTCTTAGTCTTAACTGGTTCTCAGTCTCAGCCATACAAGAATCCCATTGGGGATCATCTTCTGCTGAGGTCCTTCAAGAACAAGCAGGATTACTGCAGGCTCCATGGCTTAGATTTGTTCTACAACAATGTCCTCATTCATCCACAGATGATAGCCTACTGGGCTAAAATTCCATTGATAAGGGCAGCCATGGTTGCTCATCCTGAAGCAGAATGGATCTGGTGGATTGACTCCGATGCTATCATAACAGACATGGAGTTTGAGCACCCTTTGGAGAATTATAAGGACTTCAACATGGTTGTTCATGGATGGGAGAAAGAAGTTTATGTCAAGAGAAATTGGGTTGGTGTAAATGCAGGTGTATATCTTATCAGAAACTGTGAATGGTCCATGGATTTCATGGAGAGGTGGTCTGCCATGGGACCAGTGAGCCCTCTGTATGTACCATTTGCTAAGATTTTATCTGACATTCTTCTTGAAAGACCTTTATCTCCTTCAAATGATCAATTTGCTCTTATATAGTTGATGATCAAGGAAAGAGATAAGTGGGGAGATACGATTTAAATAGAGACTTCTTAGTATCTTCATGGGTTTTGGGTGGATGTACAGGGGATCTATGAGAATGTGAGCAAGTGGTATGAGTCTATGGAAGCTCAAAACCCAGTATAAATTTAGAACCACCAGATCTAGATCTGTTTTCCCAAAATCTCTAAACAGTATAATACTGGGATTAAAATGTCACAAATAATTCAGAAATTGGTAATACATTATACGCAGAATATTTAATCCCAAATAATTCAGAAATTGGTAATACATTATACACCGAATATATATACACAAAATATGCTGCCAGCAATATTGATCCCGACACTGGAATTTGTGAACTCCACCATCAATGTGAATTTCACAACCAACCCACCATTCGCCAATGTCCACATCGGTAAACACTGAAATGATTTTTTTATTGAAAACCTCATTTTCAATATTGTAAGTGTAATATTGAACTCCACAAGAAAGAGACCATGTTTGGAGATCAAAGGCAGAAAATAAAAAAGAAAACATATTATCAGTTGATTACTGCATTATCCAGGATTACTACCTTTTGTGAAGATGCTGGCAAACATTGTGGAGCCTGGCCTCACACCTGCCAAATGCATTCACTTGAAAGTTTCCAATGTCTTTTCAACAGACCCTGTTCTTTTTGGGCATATCCTGCAGTCATTGCAGTCCATGAGATCACATATCTTTCAGGCATTTTGTTGAACAGTTCACATGCTTGTACATTTTGCATACATATATGCCACAGATATTGCAACTAAAACATATGACAAATGCCCCTTCTCCATTATGCTTTGGCAGATGTCCACACCCTGTTTCAAAGCTGCTATTTTGGCAGAGGTGGGGAGTATGATAGAAAAGGTGAAATGATCAGGTTGAGACCTACTGGTTGCATTTTGTGACACAGAGTCTTCGTGACGATGCCCATGTTGGTATCTGAAAGGAAGATAATCTAAAACCTTGCTGTAAAGGAAGACTTTTTGCTGCGAACATCCAACTGACCCACAAAACCAGAGGAGTGCCAACTTGCGTAACCCCACAGCCAAACATTCTTGAGATGATTATCATAGAGGAAAGAGAATAGAGAGTCTCCATGGAAGAGAAAGAAAGCCTTAAAAAGAGGAATAAAGAAACCCTACTTGAGAAGTGTTCAACTGGGAGAATCCTGCCACAATTCAACCAATCTGGATCTGGTACCCGATTTTGAAGCAAAAGTCATAAATGAGAAAACCTCATAAGATCTCCCTGGCAAAGGAACTGTTGGCTGCATTTGAATGCCACTTCCAAAGAAAGTGAGCAGTATCATGAAATGTGCCTAAGATTACAGTAGAAATTACACCATTGAACCAGATATCTCCATAAGAGCGAACAGATCCCCTTCGAAGAACAAGGAACAGGAGCATGGGAAA
The DNA here is from genome assembly GCA_018340775.1 of Taxus wallichiana var. yunnanensis. Taxonomy (NCBI): domain Eukaryota; kingdom Viridiplantae; phylum Streptophyta; class Pinopsida; order Cupressales; family Taxaceae; genus Taxus; species Taxus wallichiana. Next base: position 724,052,944 of record CM031235.1, read on the forward strand.
GAAACCATGGAAGAGGTAGAAATGGGAGCCAGATCCAAAAAGGAGAACACCACGCAAGAGAAATTTAGGGAGAAACCCAGCCAACAAACCCATACTAAACAACACTGCAACCCAACACCATTAACAGGAGAGGAGGACCAAGAAGAAAATAATCATACAATTTGTTACTAACAGAAGAACAAACCAAAGCACTAGGTTCAATGTATGCAGGCAGAAATGTGAAAGATTGGAGCGCTACACAAACAGGGAGTATGCTAGCCGAACCAATCAGATTGGACACCTGTTGGTTGCATTAGGTGAAACAGTAACATGGATGTAATAGTCTCGGGCAAAAGTAATAAATGCTGACTGTCAATTTGACAGGTAAAACTCTTGCTGGAAAGGCTTGACTCTTTCCAGCAATGAGTCCCTCAATAGGAGACATCTCTGGTGTAATTATATTATATTTGTTTTTTATTTTTTATTTTTCGTTGTCTTATACTATACTAACATAGATATCTTAAATACAACTATCTAAAATATACCAAGAGATATCAAGCTCGAGGTGCCTTTATTAGATTTTTACATAGGTTAGATAGGCACCTCGAGATTGGATATCTCTGTGTAATTTAGATAGTTGTATTTAAGATATCTATACTAGTTTTGTTTGCGTCTCTCTTAAAAAAGGTAGCACAAGGTTTAGTCTTCAAAAACCAGCGAATCATATTGGCTGGATCTAGACCATTGGTTTAGACTTTAACCATCTGTTTCTGAAATTTTAAAACTATATGAACTTATTTTAATATGAGATAATTTCAGGTATTTGAGAATATGTGAAAAGTTTGAGCCTATGATTTGAATATTGGCAGACAAGTTTTTCAGGCTACAGGTTTATAAATATGAAAGGGCAAGGAAAGTCCATATGTATTCATTGGTGATAGCAACATTCTCTACAAATGCTACCCAATCTGTAAATGATATTTTTGTTGATACTGCTCATTACAATATTTTCCAAGCTGACCCTCCCAATCGCTTTTTGTCTGCAAACATAGGCTTGAGGTCTACGCTTTCTTCATTCTTCTTTATATTATTTGTGATTAAACCTACTTCTAGATTAGGAAGTTAAGTCCATAAATCAGAGCTAATGTAGTGTTGCTTCTTTTCAGAAGAGTTGTTTTTCCCTTTTTCGTAAAAATGATTGTAATATATTCAGTATTCGTGATTCAGAACACAATTTTTATACTGGGATCCCCTCGATTACATCAAAATTACATTTAGAAAACAATATATTTCTTTGTGCACAATATAACCCGAGCATTTACTTAGGGCTTCAAGATTTTCTCAGATTGACCATGAATGATCAACTTCATACTGTATAATTAAGCTTTGCAAGATTAAACCCCAAAATATGCTTTCATCAAGCTCTGCGTGATGTGCTGATTCACTAAAATTGTCAAAGTTCTGTGAAGATTGCACAAATTAATTGTGGAACAGGTGATTGAAAATGTTCTCCATGCCGCAGTTCTGTTTTGTATTCAAATTTGATGACTTGAATGCCTTTTTTTAATCAGCATTGTATTCATTTTTAATGCAATTTTAAAAAAATCTTCTCTTTTTGTAGCTGAAGATGCCAAAAATAATAAAAAGAATGACGGAGAATCTAAATTGGAAAAGCAGCCTCATAGGGTGCGGTCATTGAGTGAGTTTCTTTTTAGATCGGAGGCTAGCAATTCATCCAATGATATCCGAAGAGCTGAAAGAGATGATTCAGACTATGACGATGATGTGGATGTAGAAATGGAATTTGAAATGTCCGTCTCTGGTGAGGACGAAAGAGATACAGAGTCGGGACTTCGACCAGGAGCTTGAATTTGAGGGTTCAAGAAGAGGTGATCCAGGCAGGGACAGTAGCCAGAGAAGAAATGATCTGGGATCTCCACCATCTGGAATGGAAAATGAAGATGTATTACCTCAGGTATCCTTACTGTGATAGATATGCGTGTTTTCACAGCATATTTACTTCCCATTTAGATTTCTTTTCGATTCTGGCCTTTCCAACTAGAATTATAAAATTTATCTGGTTTTCAAGCCACCTTTAGAGTTCATTGAGGTGCTTTTTTAGTTTCTGCTGATTGAATAGCCATTTCTGCATTCTGATTGGAAAATGATATGGTTTTCAAGCCACTTTCAGAGTCCCTTGAGGTGCTCTCTTCAGTTTCTACTGACTCAATAGCCATTTCTGCATTCTGATTGGAAATGATATATTTGTTCATGAGTGGCCATAGGATCAGTGGGTGTAGGCGTGTTCAGAGTAGAAACAAGGGATTGTGCTACCTTCCTTTGATCCAAAATTGAACCAAGAGTAGTAGTTCTCAGGTAAAAGATTAAAGGTAAAAATACCTTATCCTCTAGGTAAACGGGTTTTGCTGTTCCTGCCAGTCTTTAGGTATGATTTCATTGTCTCCCAATTTTTCAAAGTGTGTTTTGCTTAACACTTCCATTGAAAGAGATTGATAAACTTGCTTAATTGTTGTCTAGGGGAGGGAAATTCCAAATAGGAAAGCATAATTTTATCAATAAAACATAACATAGCATCACAGATCTGAAAAGTGAAACCTCTTGCTTCACCAAACACATTAAAATCAATGAAAGGACCTATAATGCCTGCAATATGTTGCTGTTAGCATCCCATTCTTGACTAGGCTCTGACATGGGGTATCCTGATTTATAGATTGAGCTATCCATTTTTAGTTAGTATTGCTCCATGTTCTCTATTATCAGCATTGTTTTTGAATAGTTCAACAAGGGTTAAAATGGGTCCCGCATCCTAATAAAGAAATAATCATGAAAACACTGTATCCTCAGAAAAGGAGCAATCCACACCAAAATCAGCATCGAAACTAAACAGAGGGATCCAAATGGCTTAGCTCCTTCAGAGCATCACCATCAAAAAGAAAACTTAAATGTAAGGAGGTTTGAATGTGCTCAAATTTCCTCATACACAGGGATCCTGTGGTTTTTTTTTCACTATCTGTATGATGGGCCTGGGTAGAAGATTATTTTTCTGATTGACAGAATTGTGCTTAATCAAAGATTTTGATGAATTGTGCTTTATGTGCTTGAAGACTAGAATCGCTTTATATGTTTGGGCTAGCATTGATCTCTAAGCCTAACCAGGAAGTCAAGATAAAAAGTCATTTAAACAGTTTTAGTTTGCTCTCTTTTCAGAAGTGCATAGCTGTCATGAAAAGATTGAATAAGACAGGGTTCCCAGGGGCTCCTCATGTTACATGCCAGCAAGAAGAAACAGTGTAGCATACCATTTGACTTTGGCAGTGCAAAATAGCTAGAACCTTTTGGGATCCAGGAAGAGTATGGAAGGTTTCTTGTGGAGTCGTGGACCCGTTGTGAAAAAATAATCACTTTAAGATTTTACAAGAGTATTGAAGGTTTCTTCTGGGTCTCTTGTGAAGAAAGAATCACTATTGGATTCCTAAACAATCATGGGTCATAGGAAATTTGCGAATTCTGTATCTTGTTGATTTTTAGTTTCCTCTGGAAAAAGCCAGATCAACATTTCAGGTAGATCACTATCAGTTGCACTCAGGAGGGTTTTATTCATTTAGGATAGGCTATTATGTGTAGAATTGATGTTTTTTTGATGTCTTTGCAAGTTGGTACAAAATCAAAGATGCTACTGCCCCTTGCCTTTGTCAGAAGAGTACCTGGCAAAGGTTGCATCTCTATGTAACTTCTGTTTTGTTTTTTTATGAAGTGATATAAGATGCATGATTTCAGGAAGAAAAGTGACTTATGCAATAAAGCTCATATCAGTGACATGCATTTAGATTAAAATATCAGCTGTGCTCTAGTATAACAAGTATGCAATCTCATACATAATATCCCAACAAACAAATAAAACTGAAGAAGTGCATGCTTTGTCTATGAACTGTTGCTCTATAGCTTGCCCATGCATCACAATGCAATCAGTACTTGAGTTAAATTTAAATTGCTTGTGAACAACAAACCATTCTTGTCTTCCAAGCAGCACCGTACAAAGGCATGTTAACTTATTTGTATATATATTGTTTGTCGTTAAATTCTAGAAGATTTTTTTCAGGAACTCAAGGTAACTACATTTTCTCATTCTTTTCCTCACAGATGGAGATTACAGTTGATATGCGGCAGCGCTATGTCGGACATTGCAATGTGGGAACAGACATTAAGCAAGCTAGTTTTCTTGGGAGAAAAGGTATTCAACATTTCATAAGCAATATATAAGTGATTTGAAACTACCCTGAGTGAGATTCAATGATTGTGTATTAAATCTGCCAGAGTTTCAGTCATGGGCATAAATGAATTGTTAAAACTGTTTTCATTATATTGTGTGGATACATAAGATAATTTTCACACTGGTAGGATATTTAGGTTTTGCTTTTATTTGCCTCCTTGATTTCTAGGCCTTTCATAGTATGTGTAGATCCAGGCACACACATGTATATGGATATATATGCCCTTGTGTTTGAGGTTCTTGAATTTCATTATTCTTTCATTGGTCTTGACAATTCATTATTTGGGATCAATATCATCATACCGAAAAAAAGAACTTGGGGGAAACTGTGAGGAAAATATCATGAATTTAGATGATTGAAAAAATTGCATTCTGATTGCTCAGTAAGAATTCAAAACTAGAAGCTACTTCTACTTGAGATTCAAAGATGCACACAAGTCTATACAGTGGATTCCAGATTCAAATAGCTATGAGATTATGGATAGTGTGGTCAATGTTTTGGTATTGATATTTTGACTGTGTATAATTTAAGTTATGTAAATCCGGATTCTAGAAGTCAGAAATAAGGTGATAATAAAACACTATCACATTTTAGTTTGACAATTCAATTTTTCCATCTATTCCAAGTTTGTAACAATTTTTCTCTTTCAACAGTCAACTCTATTGCAACTCATTTTATTTAAACATTGTCTGGGCTTATGATCCATGGTAACTATAGTCTCCTTTCGTGGTAGGTAGTGATGGGAACATTTTCACTTGGGTACTTGATTAATGCTCCTGAAAATGTTTCTTAGTCATACATTATAGGATGATCCTGCTGCACACTCCTAGTCCTAGCTTATAAGCTGAAGTAAATGTTTTTCTTGGTAGCTTTCTTTTCTTAATTGACTTCTTTTATCTTTCTCAAATTTTTTGACAAATTTCAACTCTTAACATAGATAAGGTTTTATAAGCCTTGATATAAGGTTTGGTAAAATCTTGTTACCAAGCCTCAAACAACACTCGAACTTTGCACAGAGGCAACCATATACAGGCCACGATGGACTCTCTCTGCAGCAACCTCAGGTCTACACAGCCCTGTTTTGCACTTGCCAGCTCACACTGCCAGAAGAGAGAACATATGCAGGCCATGAAAGGCATGTGGACAGAAATTGAAGAGAAACCATCAGATTGTGCAGAATACAGGTCTTTTCTGGTGATTTCTTTCAAGAAATATTGCTTGGGCGGCCGTTCAAACTGTGTTGGTCTGAGTGAAGGGGAAAATGAAAATTTCAGATCTATGTTATACATAATTGATAATTCCCTTCAAAGGATATGGCAGGAAACAGTGGGATGAGTTTCCAGGATGGGAAATTTTTTGCCCAGATTTAAGGGATTGTGTGTGTAGAGACACACATATATCTATACATGTGTGTAGGACAACATTCATTTTATTCTGAGGACAGCTAGCCATTCCCAAGATGGCTTAGGGGATATTGTATACCCGATCCCTATTAGCAACGTCTGTGTTTTTGACCAGAGTGACTGGTCTTTTTGATTGTGTCCATGTTTGGGGGCTGGCACGACACTTCCTTTGTCAGTGTAGGTTTGTTTTGTGTGTCCTATCTGCGTTTGCTTTGATAGTGGGAAGAATGCACGCTCGTTTTCTGTCCCAATGTCTCTGTTCCTAAACGTTTCCCTTTGCCCAAATACATGTAGGCTTTTCATTGTCTGGTAGTGGGAGGTATCCACGTTTGCCCTTCGGGGTGGATGTGTGGATCTTAAAATGCAGACCGAATCTATTCCTGGAGGGAATCGAGTTGCACATTTGCGGGATAAAGGTGAACCCTTGAAAATGTCTTTCAAGGCAGTCCTACGGGGAGTCAAAGACTATAGGGCCAGGTGGTAATCTTCAGAAACGACCATGCCTAAAATCGATTCAAGGAAGACTGAAACTGGATGCATGAAAGTTGCGGATGGATCACCTATAGTTGTGCCTCAGAAATCTGATGTTCAAAGTGGTATCGACGAATTGCAAAGCAGAGGGCTGATTGTTCACTTTCTTGGTTTTCGTCCTCCAATATTGGCTTTCAAAGAATGGACCTGAAAATTTTGGCACACCAAAGGTGAGTTTACAATATCTGTTTACCCTAATGGCTATTTTCTCATCTTCTTTGCTACTGCAGAAGATAGAGAGTTTATCTTCCAAGGAGGGCCATGGTTTTATGGCAGAGCGGGGCTCTTCATAAAGCCTTGACACCCTAATTTCAAAGAAAATGAGGAATTACCTCCAGTAGCTCTGGTATGGGTGAGTTTGTTTGGATTACCGGGGGAGTATTCGAACAACAATGTTTTTACCGCAATTGGTAATACCCTTGGCACTTACATGATGACAACAAATTGTTTGATTCAGTCGAACAAAATATATGCCAGAATTTGTGTGTTGATGGATTTGAATAAACCCCTACCGAGTAAAATTTCTTTGGCTGTGGAAGAGGACCAATGGGAACAAGTAGTGGATTATGAAAATATCCCTTTCAACTGCAGGATCTACCATGAGTGCGGCCACTTGGTGAAAGATTGTTCTTTGAAAACTCTTGGTGCATCGATGGTAGATCGTAATCGGGATGAGTTCATTATTCCAAAGAAAAGAAAACAACAAAGAAAAATGCGACTGAAAATCTAGCTAGCAGCAATGATAATCGATCTGCTTACCTTCTCATTAGGTTGTGGAGCATGTTTTCATGTTAGATGTGTTGTAAATTGTACACTAAAAGTATTGTACACTCTTCATGTATTCTTGCCGGGGTTTGGGGGCGGCGGTCCCGAGAATGTTTTTTGGGAGTAACTGAAAATGTGGTCTTTTCATGTATTAATTATATGGGTGGTATTTAACCCATAGGTTTATGGGTCGGTTTCTTGGCCCATGGTATTGGTACCCATGGTATTATAAAACTGCTTAGACAATTACCTATTGATGTGCTTATAAATAGTTGGACATACGGTAGGAAGAGATATATGGGTGTGTGAATTCAAGTGTGAATTTGAGAGAGTTTGTTGAGCATAGCTCCAAACAAGATCTGTGCATTGTAATTGTGAGAAGACTGATCTGAGAGTGGATTATACTCTTGTTGGCTTGTAATAAAATCTGGGCAAGTGTTTCTTGGTGGATGTAGCCCACATTGGGTGAACCACGTTAAATCTGTCTTCTTGTTGTGTATTTTTGTTTCTGTATTTTCTATTCATAGTTCTTGTTGCTTTACTGAGTCTGTGGGTTTGATTTGTATATATTTTTGTTTATCCCTAAAAATTGGTATCAGAGCTTCTGGTTGTGTTTGTTGAAGTGTTGAATTGCAGGAAGGGTTATTAGCTTAAGTGGGAGCTATGGCAGATGATGGTAGATCAAAGGTTGAAAAGCTCAATGGGCATAACTTTGGTTTATGGAAGATGCGGATGGCAAATTATCTCTATCGAAGGATCTCCATGTTCCGATGGCGGGAAAAGTAAAGAAACCAATGGGTATGTCGGATGAGGATTGGGAGCTGCTATAATATCCCCTTCCCATTCGAAGACCTTTGGCCTATTTTGTCAACCCGATTGCGAAGGAAAATATAAGGGTGACTTTAGTTATATTTAATTATTATATAGTGCCATTAATAAAAGAAAAAAATAGAGCACTTATAATAATTTATATGACTTAATAACTATTAAATCTAGGATGGAAAAGGCCCAAATGTAAATTGTTATCTATCCTAGGTGAAAAGGTGACTTGCCTTAGAAGGTGAATGGGAACATAGAAAGGATAAATGCCCATTTTACTATGTATTTCCCTAGAAAAATTTGCATTAGGAGGAAAAAGTTGGGAAAAACATTTAATATGGGAATATTAAATGCTTGCATAGGAAAATCCTTGTGAATTAATTGGATATTGTAGAGGTTGTTTTGGGTCTCTTCTTCCTTTATAAGGAGAAATTGACTTGAGGGAAGGTATTCCATAACCATTTGATATTTTTTGATGTGTCTTAAGTTTATAGCGTTTGCATACATATTTAGATTTTCTTTAGCTTGTGGAGTAAGATCCCACAGGGACCCTAGCTTCGGTGGTGAGAGATCCATTCCTAGCTAGTAGGGCACTCTTTGGTGGTGAAAGATCCACCCTAGTTTGTCATTATTGGAGTTGATTTAGGGCTGATTTGTAGAGATTAATTTCAGAGGAGTTTTTGGCAGATTTTTGTAGCAAGGATTTAAAGAAATATTGCAACAGTTGTTCTTCTATTAATCTCTAGTGGAGCGACCCACTTGTTGGCTGATTTGTGTGCTTTGGAGGTACTTAAAAATCTGATTTGTATTGTTATATCATGAGGTGAATGTTGGGAATCAAAGTAGCTTGTTTTCTTAATTTTTGGAGTTGATTTGATGCCCTAAATGTGTTGGGCGACCTACTTTTTAGGGCAAAAGTAGGGTTTTGTGTTTGCTTTGCGAAAACTAATTTTAGAATATTATTCTTCATATTTTTGTGGCCCAAGATCCAAAGTTTTATCTCATTTGGACTTCTCTAGCAAAAGATATGAATTTTGAAGTTATGTTGCGAGACAAAGTTTTTAAATAATTTATTGCAGCCTTGTTTACATCTGAAATCTGCAATTTTATACATATTTGGGCTTTATAAATTAGTGGTACTAGATTTGAGTGGAATGATATAGATTTACGGGCTGATTTGTGGTGGTATTTAATCCTACCCTAGTCGCAATTTCCTTTATAAATTCAGATCTGCAAAAGTAAATTTAATCTTTGTGTTATAAGTTGTGATATGAGGATTGGGGATTGCCCGAAATCCGTCTAGGGGAAAAAATATGTCCATTGGGGACATTACAAATGGTATCAGAGTTGTTCTCCCAACTTTTTGGGTAGCAAAAGTCGAATATGGCAGATTGGAAAGATCTCAATGTGGGTTTTATGAAGGAAATGTTCACCAACATGGTGAAACAACAGAAGCCACTAACTCAATATTTGAGCCAGCTCACTCGGAATTTGAATCAAAGCAAATTTTGGGACAATAAGGAAAAAGGTGAGAACAATAATAAAGGGCACCCAATAGAGGTGATTGATAAGGATTCTTGTTGGAGGAAATACCAATCTTTGAGTAAGGGTTTCGAGACAATATCTTTGTTTCCAAATTATTACATGATGAAGATTGGTAGCAAGCCCAAGCGAGGTCATCATATGCAGTACCTGAATTTTTGGATAAGTAGAAGGCATGTAAATCAACCCACGAAATCTGAAACTGTGTAGATAAAACCCTGGCACAAACAACTGAAACTTGGAAAATTCATAACTTGCTCAATACTTCATCTTTTGCCGTGAAATAAAGTGCAAACTAATCTATAATTCAAGAGCTTTCCAAAGATATTAAAATCTGAATTTTTAGACCACCGAAACCCTCCAAAACAGCCCCAAAATCCCCAAACCAGTCGTTAGGGTTAGCATAAAACATGTAAATTATTTTCAGCTCTTAGAACCTTTAAAAACATCCCAAAATGGCTACTCATACTCAGAAAAATAAGCCAACTCAGATCAGATTACAAATATAGTTTGTTCACCCTTAAAACATGCCAAAAGATGCTCAATTCAAGTCGCCATAATTAGAATAAAACCAACAATAACCAGCAGCTCATAAACACTATGAAACCCCTCCAAAATCACCTAGGATGGAGTTCTGAAAACACTATTGCAGATTAGATTTTTAAACCACTTCAATAGACACCCAAACATGCACAAACAACCATTTATGCAAGTTGCTATGGCTTAATTAATGCAATAATAACCAGCAGATCTAAAGCACCATAAAACCCTTCACAATATTCAATAACATGCAGATTTTACTCTCAATAAAATGCGCCAATACTCTAGACAAGTCGCCAAAGCTAGAAAGCATAAATCATGCACAAAGACACTTCAACACAATGAAACACAATGAATGGAACAAGAGAGTCTTCAATGTCTTCAACAATGGCTTCCAAATGAGAGAGAGCAAAATGCAAGAACTAGGGCATACATCCCAATACTCCAAGCATGGAGTGAAATCAAATGATCATCCAACATAACCCTCTAAGGAAATGCGACCTCCCTTTTATAGAACTAAGGGGTGCAATATCCATCCGAAAAACTGACCTTTCCCTTTTGGAGGAAAACATAAACTCTCATTAAAATATTTAATACTAAGACTATGTGCACTTTATTTATTTTTAATTAAATAAATAGAAGTAACTAACCTATGTGCACATTAAACTAACTAAAGAGACTCCCACTTGTAGCGCTAGGCATGCCAGGGGGTTACAATGCAAATGAAAAATAAATATTAATAATGTCCCGAAAAGGGGACATTAGAGTTCTTCCGTGACTTGACACTTGAGTTTCGATGAGACCTACAGGTTCATATGGGAGAGGTTCAGATGGCATGGGTTGAGGGAGGATATCCTCAACTTTATACGGGGATGTACGGTTTGTCGTTATGACAAATCGGAGCATACAAGTTCATCATTTTTTGAGCTAACATGGGATAGCACTCCTATGTATTTTATCTTATCTTCTATGCTCGGTGAGCACTTCACCCATGTGCTAGTCAGTAGAGGGATGGAGTTGACTCAGTTACTTGGTTATTCAGTAGGTTCACATTCAACAAAGGAGGTAGACTATGTAGAGTTGATATTTTTGGCTGACCGTTTACTGGAGTCTTGGGACTTTTCCCCCACAGGACATATTGAGACACATTATGAGAGGCCTTACTCTAACATAAGTGTGGGTCATGTGAGAGAGTTGGCACGCTTAGTGCTTATACAAGATGTTTCACAGGAGTTGATACAAGGGATATTTCAATGTAATCATGTAATGTCCCCAATTCCGAGCAGATGGCCTAGGAGTTTTTTTCATTCGTCTTAGCCTTGGACATACCCGAGGGGCTAACGACGCTGGAGGCTATTGGGTATAGATGACTTATTACCACATTACTTTTTTGTTATATTTTGTCGTTGACATTAAGTGGGCGACTTGGTGGTAATAATTGTTATATTTTGTCGTTGGGGGGCTCATAGTACTTTATTATTCTATTTCTTCGTTGGGGTGACTTATGGTACTTTATTATTCTATTTCTTCGTTGGGGTCACTTAAGTCACTTTTAGTCCCACATGGAGCTCCCAACTTGGAAAAAGGTAATGAAAAGTTATAAAAGGAGATTTGGGGAGTGTTAGAGCGCATTCTTGCATGCACACTTATGATTTTCATTGAGCAAATGCTGATTGCTATCATCTAGCTTGTGGAGTAAGATCCCACAAGATCCCTAGCTTCGGTGGTGAGAGATCCATTCCTAGCTAGTAGGGCATTCTTTGGTGGTGAAAGATCCACCCTAGCTTGTCATTTTGGAGCTGATTTAGGGCTGATTTTTAGAGATTAATTTCAGAATTTTCAGAGAAGGGTTTTGGAAGATTTTTGGGGCTTTTTTTGAGAAAAATCAAGGGTTTTTAGATTTGATTTGTGGCAGCGATTAGAGCAGATTTTGGCACCATATTTGGAGACACTTTTGAGGGTTTTGGGCCTCTTCCCAAGGGGAGTGACCCACTTTGGGATTTTGCAGCAATTTTGGGAGGGTTTCAGTGTGCCATTTCCAGATCTGGAGGTTGGGATCTCTTCTATATCATTGGTAGATGTTATTTCCAGAAATTCAGATTTTTATCTATTTTCTAGGGTTTTATCTACTCAGTTCCAAATTTGCAGCAGTGTTTTTAAGGGCTTCCAGGTGTCATTTTTCAGATCTGAGGTTGGGTTTTCATTCTCAATATTAATAGATGTTATTTCCCAAGTTTCATAATTTTTCCATGCATATTTGAGGAGATATGAATTTTTGAAGTTTCCTAGCCGCCTAGGGCATTCTGTAATTTTCTGGCAGCAATATATTATTCCAAAAATTCCAAAAATATTTTTCTAGTGTTTATTATTATTATTGCAAGCTTCCCTCAAAATTTCATGCACTTTGGGCAAGTATTTTGTGAGATATCAATTAAATACCATTCGCTGCCCTAGCTGGTCATTTTCTGTAAAAATCAGAAATTTTACTTTGCTGCAATTTTCATATATTTTGTGCATTTTCAAGTGGTATCCCACAAGGGATATTTCATATCGAGCTATATAAGGGATGCTATAGGATTCATAGTGGATTTTTGTACCCGTGGGTTGATTGGAGAGGCAGTGATTGTGAGTGATCACATGATGGCAACTCCACATTGGCGAGACCGTATAAATTGGCGGTTTCGGTGTGGGTACCGGTGGAGAGTCGATACATGCATCATACTACTTGGGGCAACATTGTTCTCTACACAACATGAAGAGCAGGATGACTACATGGGTTGTCTTGGTTACGTTGGATCACATCGATCATTGGGTGACTGCGTGGTGAAGTGAAGGAACTTACTTTGTGGTATTCAACTTCTGCAGGATAATGCTTGGGGTCAAGTATTTCTCGGGAGGGGAGGATTGTAATGTCCCCATTTTCGAGCAAGTGGCCTAGGAGGCCTTTCATCCGTCTTAGCCTTGGTCATGCCCGAGGGCTAGTGACATTGATGGTTATTGGGTATGGTTTGCACCTTCATTTCACTTATTATATTTATGTTTTGACGTTGACACGTACTTTGAGGTGACTTAAGTGAAATAAGGTTGCGTGATGCTCCCCTAAGGTACTTTATGTTATATTTTGTCGATGACTTAAGTGATGGGTGAATATATGGTACTTTATTTTCTATTTCTTTGTTGGGGTAACTTAAGTGTACTTTTGGCATAGTGGTGATAAAGTAACTTAATTTATTTTATTATTATGTGGATTTTCCCCAAGGAGGTTGATTAGGGTTCTTTTGGGCCCTTTGTTGCAATGAAAAGTTATAAAAGGAAGCGCTTGGGGAGAAAAGGGCATTCATTCATACACTCACTCTTTTATGATATTGAAGCCATTGCTGGTTGCATACTTTTTGCTTGTGGAGTAAGATCCCACAGAAACCTAGCTTCGGTGGTGAGAGATCCATCCCTAGCTAGCATAGCATTCTTCAATCGTGAAAGATCCATCCCTAGCTTGCTATTTTGGAGCTTTATTCATATTTTTGGATAAAATTTGGAGGGTAATGAAAATTCAGATTCGAGAAAGAGGACAACCATTCTTCATCAAGGGTTTGAGGCCATTGATTTGGAACCATTTTCTAGGGTTTAATCTACTCGGCCCAGTTTGAGGAGCGATTTTGGATGGGTTTCGTGGTCGATTTCGGAGATTTCGGTCTTTGGAGATTGTTGTCATCATGAAGATGCTCTAGAATTCATTCCATCATTTTTCCATTGTTATTCTGGAAATTACAGTCAGCTATATTTTTCTCTCATTTTCTGCCCTAAAATAAATAAATAAAATCAGATCCGAGAGATAAAAATTATTTCTCATGTTTATTGTTATATATATTTTTCGAGTTTGAAGCTTTTGGCGGTCTTTGGAAGTCATTAGTTTGCAAAAAATACAAAAATTTCTTTGTTTTTGTAGTAATAAAAATCAGAAAATCAGAATTCAATTCGCTGTTATTTTATATATATTTTGTGAATTTCAAGTAATATCCGACAAGGAATATTTCACAAGGATACTCAGTGTCTTTTCGGGCCATTGCATATATATCAAGAAGTTTGATGATGGAACTTACATTATCTTGTGTTTGTATGTGGATGACATGTTGGTAGCAGATAAAAACATACATGAAATAAAAGTACTCAAGAAACAACTTAGTGATTCCTTTCTTCTAAGAAGGATTTGGGGGCAGCAAAACAAATCCTTAGCACGAAAATATCTTGGGATAGGAAGGAACAAAAGCTAACTTTATCTCGGGAAGAGTACGTTAAAAGGTCTTGGAGAGATTTAGTATGCAAGATGGTAAACCGGTTGGGACTCCTTTGTGAAAGCCGTTTCAAGTTATTAAAGAAGCAATGTCCCAAGACAGAGAGGAGGAGAGAATCCAAATGTTGGGGTACCTTACTCATTAGCGGTTGGCAAACTTGATGTATGCCACTGGTGTGCACTAGGCCAAATATTGCCCATGCGGTGGGAACAATGAGTAGGTTCGTGAGTGATCCGGGTAGAGACAACTGAAATCAATGAAGTGGATCCTTCGGTATTTGAGAGGGACCATGGGGATAATTTTGTGCTACGGTGGATCGGATAACACTTTGTGTGGTTATGTAGATTTAGACATGGCTAGAGATTTGGATAGTAGGAGTACGACCGGCTATGTGTTTATCTGTAGGTGACACAATGGTGCTACTGGATTTCACGACTACAAAAGTTTGTGGCTTTGTCAACCACGAGGGTGAGTATGTTGATGCCACATGTAATGTCCCCTTTTTTGAATTAATCAAATAAAGGATTCCTTAGCAAGCAACGGTTGAACAATGGAAGATCATGGATTATATTTCAGTTTTCATCATCCATATTCATGATTTATTTTTGTATTACCCATTCTTAGTGGGTCGGCTGGGTTTAGTGCCTTTAATGAGGCTTAATAAAAGATTATAATGACTTATTAGGGGTCGGCCTTACCTTTATGGGCTTTGGCGCCAAAGAAAGGTATAAAAGAAGATTAGAGGAGCTCATTTGGGCATCTAGATTGGCGCATTTTCCTATTTGGGCATTGTGAGTTTGTTGCTCCATGTTCTTCCACTTGAGGATGAAAACCCTCTTGTGTGGCTTCCTAGAAGGACGAAAACCCTTCAACATTGATTGAGCTTGAAGATTATTGTAGATTTGAGGAGAATACTTAATATTCAGATTTTTATTGGCATTGGGCAGCCTTCCCTAGGTGGAGCGACCTACCTTGGTGTAGGGTTTGGTGCCCTAGAGGGCATAAAATTGAGATTTCACTTCATTTTCTGATTTGGCATATTTTATTAAGCCGGAATCTCCATTTTGGTGATTTTTGGCAAGGGTTTACTATTTTTCCTAGCCCTCGGTTTTGGCTAGTCTGCTGCTGATTTTAAATAATTAATTCCAGTTATGAAATCAGATATTCTTTCAATCTTTTGATGTGTTTATGATCAATAAATATTGTCGTGGCTAGAATAATTGTTTTGTGGCATTATTCATTGATTTGCTTGGTGAAAAGTGGATTTGAATTTCATAAACAGTTTGCTGCCCTTGTAGATTGCTGATTTCAGATTTAATTTCAGTTTGTTGATTTTAAAATCAGACTTGCTAATTTTGGGGTTTGAGCTAATTTCTGTAATTTTTAGTTTTGTCCCCAAAAGGAATTTTACACCACGAGAGGCAAGCAAAAGATGATTTGGCTACAACGGTTGCTTGAGGAGTTGGGGCATAAATAGGAGGAAGGAAGCCACATAGTGATAGTAAGAGTGTTATACACCTAGCAAAGAACACTGCTTTCCACTTTAGGACGAAGCATATACTGTTAAGGTACCATTTCTTCAGGACAACTTTGGATGAAGAGAAGTTAAAGCTGGTGAAGACTCATACCAGTCAGAATCCTGTAGACATGATGACTAAGGTGGTCACAAGGGAGAAACTGAAGCTATGTTCAACTTTGGTTGGCCTTCATAGACGATAGTGAAGGGTTGAGAAGCTTGTTCAAAGAAAATTAGTCTCCAAGTGGGAGATTGTTAGGTTGTGGAGCTTGTTTTCATGTGAGATGTGTTGTAAATTGTACACGAAAAGTATTGTACACTCTTCATGTATTCTTGCTGGGGTTCAGGGGCGGCAACCCTTGAGAAAATTTTCTTTGGGAGTAACTAAAAATGTGGTCTTTTCGTGTATTACTTATATGGGTGGTATTTAACCCATAGGTTTATGTGTCGATTTCTTTGCCCATGGTATTGGTACCCATGGTATTGTAAAACTACTTAGACAGCTTACTTATTGATGTGTTTATAAATAAATGGACATACAAGAAAGAGACATATAGGTGTGTGAATTTGAGAGAGTTTGTTGAGCATAGCTCCAAACAAGATCTGTGCATTGTAATTGTGAGAAGACTGATATGAGAGTGGATTATACTCTTATTGGCTCGTAATAAAATCTGGGCAAGTATTTCTTGGCGGATGTAGCTCACATTGGGTGAACCACGTTAAATCCTGTCTTCTTGTTGTGTATTTGTATTTCTGTATTTTTTGTTCATAGTTCTTGTTGTTGCGATTCTGTGTGATTGATCCGCGTATATTTACATTTATCTTTAACATCTTCACACCGAGAATGAGGAAATCGATCTGAAGAGATCATAGAATCTCAAGTTCTAGAGACACATATGCCCGAATCCGGACCAGCGGTAGATAAAGGTAAGATAAAGATAAATATATTAATGTCCAATGAATGACCACAAAAGTAGGTCAATGGGACTGCAGCCCAAACAATATACAAAGTGCGAGTGGGGAAAACTCAAAACGAGTTCCCAAAAACAGAAGAAAGGAAAAGAACCAAAACAAACAAGAACCCCAAAGCCAAACCCCCACAGCGGGGGCAATGAAACAAACGGGGAGAAAGAAGGGAGAAGCAGAGAAGGGAATGAAGGAGGGGGCAAACAAGGACCAATAGTCTACTTAGAAATGGTAGCCACATCCCTCCTAACATTCGAGGCCGACGAAAAGAAGCCTCGATGGAATGGCAATCCGAAGAGGGGGCAGGGCCCCTCCCTGCTAAGATCTGAGACTAAAACGCAGCGACCGGGTGACGGGTGGAGTTGTGCTACCTCTCGTACAAGTCTGCGGCCAAGGCTTGCTGGTGGTGACTGGGGAGATGTGAAGGTCCAACCGGGACGAACTGATCTATGCACTGTAACTGGGTCAGAATGGCTCTGCCGTTTAGTTCCTCCAACTGTGGGTAGAACCGAAAAGAAGGTCAGTAATCCGTCTTGTGGGAATGACTCTCGGAGGGGGATGAAGAATCAGTCCCGAAGCAACAGAGACTCACGGATGTAGAGGGCAAGACACCATTGGTCAATATATCTGAAGAAAACCGGGAGGGTCTGAACCCCTCTGAAGAGGCAATGAAATCGTCCTCTGATCTCATAGTATATGGGGCAGTGGAAGATGAAATGAGTCTCGGTCTCCACCTCCTGAAGGCTACAAAGCCTACAAAGTTTTTCATCCCGGTCAATGTGGTGATCACTCTCTTTCAAAGTCCTCGTGGGAGCCAACCCGAACTGACCTAGAGAGGGACATAGTCGACGCTAGTCAAGTAACAGTGATTCCAACAACGGACATGATGGAGGAACCCCACAAATCTATGAAAAGTTATCAACCTAGTTTTAAGAGCAATTTGACCAAGAAGCAGGGAAAGCCGAGTTGATTAAATCTTCGATGATTATGGACAAGCTTGCCAACTTCAAACAAGCTGAGATGCCATTAAGAGTATCTCAGGTAAAAAGTAAGAAAATGAGAATGGATATGAATGTTAAGGCAAGAAGGAAATCCAATCAGATCGACCTACAGAAGGAAGGTAAAAAATTGAGAAATACGGGAATTATTCGGGATTTGTCCCAAATCTTTAATCAATCTTCCCAATGAAGGTGATCACATGGAATATCAAAGGGCTGAAAGGAAGTCCCTCTAATTTTTATGAAATTCGAAGAATGATTCAGACCAATCATCCTCAGATGGTGTTTGTTCAAGAAACCAAGACTTGTATTGAGTTAATGAATGTTGTGGTTGATAGGATATGGCCTCATGCCCAGGTTGTCTCTTAGTTCTCATGGAGCGTCTGGAGGGGTGACTTGTATGTGGGACCTGAAGACACTTACAATATTACACTCTTGTGGTAGCAAAACAGTTATTCTTTTATATGCTTACTCACGTGTGGACTCTCAAGAGCTTCTTTTCATGAATGTCTATTCCCCATCTGCTATGGATGATAAACTGGTATAATTGCAGCATATAGAGCCTATGATCAGCATGTTTCCAAATGTTCCTGTGCTTCTAGGTGGGGATTTTAATACTATCCTTAGTTTAGAGGAAAAACAAGGAGAATGTACTACCTTAGATGCCAGCTCAACTAATCTGGCAAAATTTTTAGATTCTCTTCATTTAGTGGATGTCCCAACTGATAATGGGTTGATGACTTGGTCCAATAAAAGACAAGGACCAGATTGTATCCTGGAAAGGTTAGATTGTTTCCTTCTTTCAAAGGATTGGTGGACAAAGGACTATATTCCTAAGGCTTAGATAATTAATAATATAGGTTCTAATCATTGGCCCTTCTGTTTGGAGATGGGAAGAACAACCCCTTGTTTTGCACCGTTCAGATTTCAACTAATGTGGCTTCGACATGACAACATTAGTCAGCTTATCCATCAGTGGTGGTTGGAAGGTAAGCCTAGGTATGACACTTATATTTACTCCTTTGTTAAGCGCCTGAATTATCTAAAACGCAAGTTGAAAACTTGGAATTGGATGGAGTTTGGGGATATCAAAGTAAAACAAAATCACATTCTCAAACATTTAGAGGAGCTCAATTATAAAATTTATAGGTCAGGGAGTACAACTAAATTACTTCAACATGAAATTGCCCTAAAGGTTGATCTGCATGAATGGGAAAAACGAGAAGAGATTATGTGGCAGCAAAAGTCTAGAGTACAGTGGTTAAAAGAGGGAGATAAAACGCCACCTTTTTTCATAAAACCTTGCTGGCGAGATATCAATTCTTTAGTCACAGCTGATGGTAAGAAAGAGTATTCCTTGGAAGGAATACAGACCAGCTAAGGAATACTTTTCCCAACTATTTTCAGCCCAACCTCTTGATGAGGCAGCCCAAACAGAAGTTCTGGCCACTATTCCAAGACTTATCTCTGCTCAGGATAATGTGGGGCTTACTAATCCCGTCATGGAAAGTGAATTACAGCAGGTGGTTTTCAGTATGAAAAAGGTAAGACTCCAGGTCCAGATGGCTTTCCGATAGAGTTTTATCAATCTTTTTGGGATGTCCTTAAAGTTGAGCTTCTCCAAGTTGTGGAAGAGGTAAGAACTGCTAAAACTATGCTAAAAGAAATCAATAAAACATTCATAGCTCTGATTCCTAAAGCCTCTGAAGTGGAAGATATTTCAGGATTCAGGCCTATAGCTTTATGTAATGTTTTGTACAAAATTATCACTAAAATTATGGCGGAACAACTGAAACCTCTATTGGCAGATTTTAGCTGATCCACATGAGTTGTCTGCTAATGTCAGAGCTAAATATGCTGAAAATAATCCGCCTGAGAGGATCATTCGGCTGACCCTTCCGTCTAAAGGATCCCCAATTCTTTCAGTTCTACGACATGGGGAACAACTCATAAAGAAGCACTGCTTTTGGATCATCAATAATGGCCAAACAACCAACTTTTGGACAGATTCTTGGGATGGAAACCCGCCTCTCATTATTCAGTTCCCTGATTTAAAAGGGATATGGAACTTCTTCATGAAAAGGGGTGGATTAAGGTTGCCAATTATTGTAAGCCTTCTATTAACCAATGGGAAATTGGAAACTGTTGGATTCCCACTCATGAATGGCCAGTTCAGCTTGGGGTGGATCATAAACAGCTGATGGATACTATTCTTCTGTCTCGGCCTCTCTCAACTTCCACAAGGCAAGATTCTATAGCATGGGGAAAATCTTCCACCGGGATCTACTCGGTCTCTTCTGGATATGCCTCCCTTTGTCAGGTAGTTTCTCATCCTTTGAAGGATATCTTTCACCATATGTGGCAGCAACCTTTATGGCCCAAAGTGAGTTTCTTTGTCTGGTTGGTTTTAAGAAGAAGAATCCTAACTGGGGATAGGCTCATGAAAAGAGGGTTTCATGGCCCCTTTAGATGTGTTTTGTGTTTGGAGAATGATGAAACCATAACTCATCTTTTTATCCAATGCCCCTTTGTAGTCCAACAATGGCAACATCTTTCCAAGTTGTTTGGAATACCTTGGGTTGGTATCCAATCTCCTAAATTTCTGTTGACAAAGGGTCAAAATCTTTTACCAGCCTTCTGGAGTGGCATAAGCGTCTTGCTCTGGAATACTTAGAAAGAAAAAAATAGAAGAATCTTCTAACAGGAAAATAGAGATAGTTCCTTTGTGTGGGAGAAGATAAAAATGAATGTGGCTGAATCTATTAAACATATGCTCTGTGTTCCTCAACACCCCTCTCCAAAGTGGGTTCATCTTTTCAAAATGCTTCCCTTACAGCCTTTGACTTCCTCCATGGATGCCTTTAAACCAAGGAAAAAACAACAGTCGAATCAAAAGTGGACGACTCCTCCACCTGGATTTGGAAAGATGAATACTGATGGAGCTTCCCGAGGAAATCCGGGTCAAGCTAGTATGGGTGGAATAGGCAGGTCTTCTGACGGTTTGGTGGCCTTTTTCTATGCAGAAAAATTGGGTGTTTCAACGAATAACTTAGCAGAAATTAAGGCAATTTACAGGGTTTACAAGAAGCTCTGAAAGTTGGGTGGCAAAAACTTCAGGTTGAATCTGATTCTCTTCTGATAGTTACCTTGCTATCCAATCATGATGAGGCCCAGGGCAAAAATTGGCAAATTGTTAGAGAGTTGGGGAAAGTTCAACAGCTAAAGGATAAGTTCCTTGAAATCCAATTCTATCATGTTCCTAGAGAGCTCAATCAAGTGGTGGATGCATTAGCAAATTAGGCTCTTGACAATCACAATCTCACCTGTTATGGTCCTCCACCATTATGGTGGTCAACCAAGCTTCAAGAAGACCTCAAGGAACTTCTGGATAAAGATATGTATCAATGTTAGCTACTTATTTGTATGCTTTTGTTTATACTGCCCAGGTCTGGACTAATAGTTTTCATGCCTGGCACAGTCAAATATGTATAAATTTTCTCTGGTTTTTAAAAAATAAAAAATAAAAAAACAAAAATTCAAATGAACAGAAATGCCTTAAGGATGACGCCAGGTCCTTTCTAATATGAGACTGGGGGTGGGCAGGTCATGTGCAGGGGGTGGGGGGAGGTGGATGTTCTGTACACACCCCTTGTCCCTAAAACACAAGAAATATCAATACAACTCCCAAAACCCTGGGAATGCATCTCTATCTATCATTGTTAAAGAGGGCTTCATGCTGATCATGATTTAACCTGTCCCCAATGCAGCCCCCTCACACATGCCCAAACTTTTGTTGCAGCATGGAATTCCTTTGATGAAAATAGATAGTCTTGAACACATATTGCTATGACCTTGTAGCTCTTAATGGATTTACCTGCAGTTGTATGCAGCAGAGGAAGTTCTTGATGGATCAGAAGTATGCTCTGATTTCATTCAGTACGGAAAAATGGAGAGAAATGTACAATGAGATGATGGTTACAACATCGTAGGGCATTGATTATATAGGCACTTGTACCTACCCCTTATCCCTAAAACACCGGAAACACCAAGACGATCCCCAAAATCCCAGGGATGCATCCCTATCTCTTGCTGTTTGAGAGGGTCTTCGTGTTGATCATGACTTAACCTGCACACTGCCACCAATGCAGATCCTGCACATACTCAAACTTTTGTTGCAGCATGGAGTTCTTTCGATGATTGTAGATTGTCTTAAAACACTTCTTTCTATCTCCTAATGGCTCTTAATTGATTTATCTGGAGTTGCATGGAGTTAGATGCTTTGTACTTGCAGTTGCACCCCTTTCCCTGTACACTCTGAAAGCACCGAGACAACCCCCAAAATGCCGGATATGCATCCCTATCTAACACTATTTTGGAGGGGCTTCAGACTGATCATGGCTTAACCTCTCACCACTGCAGCCCCCTCACACATGCCCAAACTTGTGTTGCAGCTTTAAACTCCTTTGATGATCATAGATGGTGCTGAATACTTCTTACTATCTCCTTGTATCTCTTAATGGATTTATCTGGAGTTGTATGTAGCAGAGGAAGCTCTTGAAGGATCAGAAGAGTGCTCTGATATCAGTTGGTATGGAAAAACAGAGAAGAAATGTACAATGAGTTGATGGTTGCAACATCTCAGGCAGTTGATTATATAGACATATGCACCCACCTCCTTGTCCCAAAAACACTGGAAAGGTGAGTAAGAATAGTGGTTCTGATGTTGACTTTGATGGTGCGGGTCAATGGAGACGCAGTTTTACCTTTGTTATTGGATATCCAATCATCTTTCATTCTAGAGCTGCCACATTATAAAGTTTGGAGCTAAAAGAGCCATGTATTTTAGACTCTGAGATTCTATGACAAACAAAGTCCATTTTTTGAGGATTTGGCCAATGGAGATGTGTTGTAATCTAACTGTCCCAAAGAGCCTAGCCATCTCTTTCCAAACTTGCATAGCTGATAAACACTTAATCAACAGATCTTGAATTGTCTTTGTTTGCTGTCTATAATTTGGGCAGCTTATGGGGCCAATAACTCCTCTCTTTTGAAAATTATCAACTGTTAGATTGTTTTTGTGATATACTAACCAAAGATAGGTTTGAATTTGCAGGCATGCTTTGTCAAGTTCCGCGCTTGGTAGGTTGAGGCAACTGTGCAGTCCCTTGTTGTTGTGTATGGCCAGACTTCCATATCTTCAAATGGTGACAAAGAAATACACATGTTGCTAAGTTCCTCTTTAAGATGCCGAGCTTTTGGTTGTAGTTCATCTTTTAGACTGTCTAGAATAACCATATTCCTAGCAGTGAAGCCATGTTCAATAGTTGTAATCAGCTATTGCGGTAAATTCTGTGTTGGAATTCATACTGAAGCTCTTTATTGGCTGGAATGTTGAAAGGGGAAGACCGATCACAAAGTCTGGCTTGATTTATTATATCAATATTTCAAGTGACATTATTTCAGCTGATCAGCTCCCATTTGAATGAATTTGATGTGCTAGCAATGTGAGGTCTCCATGTGACAGAGGGAGCATGTTCCTTGCTATTAATTTCTATATTTATTAAAGAGTATCATCTCATACTGAGTTGGAAGCTTGCTGAAATTTGCACGTTGCTTTCATAGCTAGAGCTTGATTGAAATGTTTAAAATATTGAAGGCCAATCCCACCCTTTGAGTTGGGAATGCTAATGGTTGTCCAAGCCACTAAAAGATATTTGTAAGTTGTAACAATCCTCAGTTCCTCTCCAAATAAAATTCCTTTGCAAAGTCATTATTTGTGCCTCAAATTTTGAAGGGAAGGGGATAAGGGACATCATGTAAACGGGAGTTGCTTGTAGGGCAGCTTGAGTGAGTTGTAACTGCCCTGCAAAAGTGAGCCACACTGGGGATCCATAACTTAGAATTATTTTTCAGATGTAGAACCTAGATATGTAATTGGAAGCTGGCCTTTTTGAATTACTGAAGATGTTTGTCTTAATTTTTTGTAGTATTCAAATACTAAGACTGGATTTACCTTTGTCGATTTGCTGTCCTGACACCTTTTGACAGAGGTCCACAATTTTCTTTAATTGCATGATTTCATGGGTAAGGAGCATTGCGGACGAACAGGAGTATCATCAGCAAATTGGAAATTAGCATATTGGGGACCACCTTCCAAGGCAGGGATACCGTAGAATAGCTTTTTCTCCTTAGCCTGTCTTAACTTTCTGCTGAGATTTTCTCCTGTGAGAATAATCAATAAATAGATATAAGGGATTAGAGGTCCCCCTACTAGAGACATCGAGTAAATGGAAGGGCTTGGTCATATCCCTATTGATTACTATAGTGTAAATAAGAGTATGGATAAAAATACTTATCCATTTGATGACCATCAGGCTGAATCTGAAAGCCAGGAGAGTTTGTTCCTTTTTAAGTCCCAATTACACCTCTCAAAAGCTCTGAAAGCTCGGAGAGTTTGTTCTATTAAGTCATAATTCCACCTATCAAAAGCTTTAGAAACATCAAATTTAATCATTATTCCCAACCTTTTTGAGCGTGAAGTGAGTATAGGAGTTCTTGAACAGCTATAATGCTGTTTGTAATTTGTCGACCTATGATGAAAGCAGACCGAGAATCTGAGATCAGATTGGGCATGAAATATTTGAGACGATTAACAATGAGTCTGAAGACATTATATTTCGTATCGCAAAGAGCAATTGGCATATACTCATTTCTTCAGTTGGCAAGAGCAGCATTGGGAATTAAAGTTAGACTGGTAATGTCAATGTTCTTTTACGGGATTCCTTACCAAGTTTCCAACTTCATGCTTTATTTTATCCCAAAAGGTCTGATAGAAGAGCTATGAATCCATTTGGGCAAGGGGATTTGTCAGAATGAAAGGACATTTTCCCCTGATTTCTTCTTCTTTAGCCGGCTTAATCATTTGTTTGTTTTCAGCAATTTGTATTGTTTGGGCCCTTGGGGGATATTGTGCAGCGATTCCTGCTGTATTTTAACCCTTTGTCTGCTAGGAGGAAGCTTAGTTAAAATATCTTTGTAGACATCTGAAGCACAGGTAAGAATGTATTGTGAGAAGGTGAGAATAGTACCATTCCAAGGGTGAATAGTCAATCTAAAGTTGATATACTGCTTGTTTAATATTGAGGAATGGAAGAATTTAATATTAGACTCTCCATGTTTGAACAATGGTTCTTTTAAATGTTGTTGCCAATAATATTCTTCTTGTTTCTAACACGCTATCAAATCCTGAATAAAACTTTGCTCTTCTTGATTGAAGCTCTGTGCGAGTCCTGGACCCCTTATAGTTTTCAGCAAGCCTCGTTGACAGAGGTTGTTTTTGGAATGAACTGCTGTATTCATTATACCAAATTCACATCTTCTGATGACTTCTCCAAATTTTCTTACATCTTTCAGGCTGGTCATTGCACTCTTGTTTGTCGACGAAGTTCAGTAGTTTCAATGGGTTATGTTTCATTTTCAACACTTCTTGCTTTAGACTGTTTTGCCTCGCGAACTAGCCTATTTTAGGCCAGTCTCTTGCATTGAATCAAATTCCTCTTCTTTAATAATTTCTTCCTTGACTTCTTTGATATCTTACCATTATGTCAGATTTCTCCATTAAGAAGAATTGCCAATGGCTCTTTATGTGGACATTCATCAAAGCCCACATTTCTGCTTAGATATATATCATAGGTTGTAGGATCAAACAACTGATGGGCTTTAGATTCACAACTATACCCTGAAAAAGATACATTTTACATGCTGTTTATCGTTTGCTTCTTTTTCAGGATATAGACAGATTGTGCCACCAAAACTTCTAAGGTGCTTCATTGCAGGCCCACACAGATCACTGTGAACTAAGTCAACACCAGCCTTGACTTGATTTTTCTCACCACTTTCAAATTTTAAACTGTGTTGCTTACCAACGACATGAATAGAACAAAATTTTCCAGTGTCCTTGATCATCAGTAGCCCACATACCATTTGTTTCGTAAGGCCATTAAATATGAAAAACTCAAATGTCCAAACTGTTGATGCATTGGGTGTCATTGAGTAAAGACAACATAAAAGATGAACATGTCTCCTTTCTCAGATCCTTCTACCACAACTCTGATATGTTTGAACTTTTCTCTGGTAAGACAAAATTTGTGACCGTTCATATCATATCCAACTTTCATATTGCTATCAAGCATCTGATTCACAAACAAGATATTTTTCTTCATCCAAGGAATAAACAAGACACCTTGAACTTCAAACTTGTTATTTTGTGTGAGAGGGATAACACCTTTACCTCTGATTTCCAGAGAGGAATTGTCTCCAAGGTTGACTGTCCCATTATGCTCTTTCAGCTGCAAAAACCTGTCTTTCCTCCTAGACTAAGTAACAAGGTTCGCTGATTTTTATTGATAAAGTACGAAAATCGCCAATCATCATTGACCACTATAAAATTACCAAACCTCAATCTAGTATGGATGCTAGGGCAGAGCATAATTGTCCTTATTGTTCTGCATGTGTGGACATGGGAGGGCAAAGGAAAGTATTTCATTTATCTACGAGCTGTTGCTTCTGTGGTGTATCTTTAGATTGATACCTGTCCTGCATCTCCATTCTGCTGTTTCATTTTAGCATATTGCTCTGCTGCAGTCAAGAGCGTGGAATTTACTGCGTTGGTGCTGGTGGAGGGAGTGTAGAGCTGTTGGTGGAGTTGTCATTGAGTGTAGTCTGTTTGCTGTGTGGACAGAGTGTGGAGAGCCGTACAGGCCTACCGTTTTCCACTCTTAATGATCATTAAAAAAGTCATTTAGGTTTTAAACTTTTACAAGTTTTTAATTTTTTAATTTCTTTTACTTTTATTTAGGTTATACAATTTCTTTCTTTGTTAAACTATCTTTTAAAATTTATTGATATGTATCATGTTTTATATTATATTATTTTATTTTTAAGTCTTATCTCATTTTAAAAATTTTATGTTTATTTATTTTACTTTTTCAGTACTTTATTTTATATTTTAATTTATTTAATTTTAAACTCATTTTATTTTTGGCATTTAAAAATAAAATATTTTGAACCGTTGTCAAAGTTTATATGTTTTTGACATGCTTTCGCATAATGTTTAAAGCTTAAAAAAATCTGTTGTTCAAATTTAATGGCATTAAAAACAATAAAAACAAACACATTAAAGGAAGGAAGAAAATAGAGTATGATCATGACCGGTTGATTTTCATCAACTTCTAGTAGTTGGTTCTTGATCTCTTTTGGCCGCATCAAAAATCCTCGACTTTTTTCTTGCCGCATTCAGTATGTGTAATTTCTCCATGAGATATAATACCCAATCTATGTTGTTAACCTCGCACATAGACTTCAATCTTTTCCCAAGTTTTCTATGTGTTTTAAATGTGTCTCAACAACCCGTCTTCAACTGAGAATGTAATAAGCATGCGAGCCTTTTGGTTTTTTTACCCATTTCCATTTTGCTTCATTAGTCATATTTTCGAGCTTTTTGACCTCGACCACAAGCCAAACATCTTCAACATGGGTATTGACTTCATCTTGGTCTTCCAAGTTAGGCAATTTGACCTGTTCAACCGTTGTTTTTTCATGAGCATTATTTTTGCTCCTGCCAGATTTTTAAGTCTTTCAGTCTTACAGGGCACTGGACTTGGTTGATAAATGGAAGAACACTAAATGATGAATAAAATACTCCTTGTGAAAGACTATGGGTGACAGAACAATTCACACATCTAATTTAAGTTGGCATCAAGGGAATGAAAAATGACCCATATCATAGAATAATCTATTTGGATATGCATGGAAAGAAGAGACAACCCAATCATTTCTATGAATGCGGTTCGGCGTTGCCTTCTCTACAATAAATAAGCACATCATGCATGTGTGGCACAGTTTTCAAACTTGGTGGGGACAGCGGATTTATAAGTAAAAAGAATCAGCACTTAAACACAGAATTTTCACTGTGTGACTTTTTGTTAAGTGCCCCTCTCCTTAACATTAGTGCCTGCACCTAACTGCTCCACCATTTACTACTTGCTATCACAAAAATTCCAGATTTATGTTGAAATTTTGAGGAGAATTTTAATTGCAGATCTGAGGGCTTCCTTGTGTAGCACTTTAGTCCATTTGCTAGAGGGAAGATGTTTTATTCATCACACCGCTATTTCCTTCTGGATACATGTACTCATGAAATGTGGCTTAATGATTTCCGTAGCTTTAATTTTTAGCCTTGATAACTTTGTGAAGTCATGGTGGGCTAATATTGCTGCTTGAAGTTCAGTTACCCTGGTCTTCGCAGACATGACCCAATTATTGGTTCTCTAGATTGTATTCTATTCATTATTACACATCTTGATGACAATATTGCTATTTGAAATGCATTATTCTTTCCTTTTTAGTGCTTTAGATACTTCCTGTTTGGATATGAGGCAAGTGCTAAACATGTTGAAAGTTGAAACTGATTAGATTTCATATTCATTGTTACGTTTGTTTGAGAAGTATAGAGAAGGTATTATAGTCTTTCTAGAAAATATTATTGCCTTTCATCAAATAAAGTTTTTAGTATCAATTGTCCAATCTGCATATTTTATTTTATTTTTGTTCGAGATAATGGCAATGTCACTCAATTTAAACTGTTATATTTTGATGCTAAAGGTAATTCACTCCCTAGTTATTGTTTCATTGTATGCAAATTACAAATATTGAATCAAACCTATTTTTACTAGTAGAAGAAAACATGGCATCATTCCAATTCTGGACGGGAATGTTCTGTTTACTTATTGTATTTCCATTTTGTTTACTTTTGTTAGGAGAATATGTTGCCAGTGGTAGTGATGATGGACGATGGTTCATTTGGCAAAAGAGAACAGGCAGGTTGATGAAAGTGCTAACTGGAGATGAAAATGGTATGCTATGTTTAAAGAGTTGGTAGTTTAACTTGATTTAGTATATTACTTCCAGTGTCTAACCTTTCTTGGGTTCTTTCAGTCGTGAACTGTGTGCAGTGTCATCCTTTTGACTGCACTATTGCAACAAGTGGCATTGATAATTCTATCAAAGTGAGCTGGTTACAAATAATATGATTTTCTCTAGAATTGGCTGCATTGGAAGTTGTCGGTACTTGCATTTTCCTCCAGCCTTTACTAACAAGATTATTTATTTGCAGATATGGGCTCCTTGTGCTCACATCCCGTCAATTTCTGGTGGTATAGCAGGCCCAGAGACTGCAGATCTATTCAAAATCATGGATGAGAATCAGCATAAAATGCGCTACCAGCGAGAAATTGGCTTGTAAGAATCCATAACAGCTATTTGTATTGTTACCCTAACTGCATGGGGTGGGGGATTTACTGTCTTGGGTTTTCCCCACCTTTTCTTTCAGTACTATTGTTTATCTTCTTTTATTTAGTTAGTTGCTGTTCCTAGGGTTCTTTTACCCTAGCACTTTCTATTGTATTTGGGTGCATTCTCACATCCCATTGACCTACTTTTGGTCAGTCGTGGGCATTATATAGTTTCGTTTTTTCTTTCTTTCTTTTTGTGTTATATAAGACTCAACTTTGTTGCAAATAAGATTTCTAGCTAGTACTAGTTTTGCATATTTGGATGCATGAAATTTATGAAATTGAGCTTATCAAAATTTAATTATATTGGAATCAAAATAAACTATACTTTTTAGATAGCTGAAAATGTAACTTCATGAACTACTTTTGTATGCAACCATCAGGTGGTGTTAAAAGATGATTTGGAAAGTGGTTATGGAGTTTTAAAACAGAAAATAGTAGAGATCTTGGTTGGAGTTTTGAGGCTGAGATTGTGGACTGTTAAGCACCATAAGAATGAAATTTTGGGATTACTTTCTTGTTATTCTAAACAAATAGAAACAATTCAAATACTGTTTGTTTTCACATCCTTTCGAGGTATAGACTTAGTATTCTAGAAGCTGTTATCACCCTGGCAATGATTGTAGATAAGGTGTCCGTGCAGGTCTGGACTGGATGAAGAAAAAAATGAGTACTGATAAAACTATAGAAGTTGTGATTGTTTACTTTCATCCGACCTTTGTTTTCAATATTGATAATCTGGGCATCGTACCTCAGAATGAATTATTATGAAAACAGGGAATTCATAGTCTTTGGCAAGCTGTAGTAAGTAGGAGGAAAGAGATGCATTTTTTCAGGAGAATAATGCATGTCAAGATGTGAAAATTGCACCCAACTTGGGGCAGTTATATTTTGAAAACTCCAGTCACAAGTCCACCTTGGGGCCCTTATTTCAGCATTTTCCTTACCCATTTATAGTTTATGGTACAAGTCAGCCTGCCTTTCTAAATCCTACATTGAAACCCTGGCTTCAAGCTGGCCTTCTTCCTCAGTATTTGTGGCGAATAATGTGCTTTTGATTGTGTCTAATATTTGAGTGATTGAGGACCTTGGGGCCCTTATTTCATCATTTGCATTACCCCTTTATGGTACAAGTTGGCCTGACTTTCTAAATCCTACATTGAAACCCTGGCTTCAAGACTGTTGGCTTTCTTCCCAGTATTTGTGGTGAATAATGTGCTTTTGATTGTGTCTAAATATAATAATATTTGATTAATTGAGGACATTCTTTCTTTTTGATAGGTTTCTTTTTTAACATAAACGTTCGTTTTTTCCCTGAGGATCTAGATTGTTTTCCATCATTTCGAAATGCATGGGATGATTTTGATTTGTAGAAGTATAATCATATTATAGAGAAAAGGTTACAATATACATCCAACAGTGGACTGTAAACTTGAGCAGAGCTCAACCAAGAACCAAAACGAATGTATTGCAAAACCTTTACTGTAGACTATGAGGTCTAATCTATTAAGAAGGCACATTGCATAACATTGGTCCTTAAAGACCTTGGAGGAAAAGACACGGACAGAAGATAAATTAACTGAATCCCCCTCGAACTGTGTTTTTGTCTTGGCATATCAGCATGTGTGCTCTGAAAAATTTGCACTCTAGCTGCCAGAGAGAGGTATTGTGCTGGAATGTTCCTTGCCGATTCTCTGCCATCAATTCCTTATGCTTTTTGTGGGCTTGCCTGGGTGCCCCGTCCATTCTGAAGAGGCTTTACAGACATTCAAATTCCCAGTGATTGATGACACCCCCAAACCACCAACAGACCATTCAGGATGCTTAAATCATAAATGGTGTAACTGAGCGAATGACCTTCAGATCTACAACTTGGCTTGATGGGGTTGCTCTTGGGGTTAAGCCTAAAAGCATGTTTTGCTTGTCCATTCACAGGTGAAGCTTAATTTCTTACAAATCGATCTGTCTGTTCATCTAAACAAAAGGGTGTTGCATTGGTCCACTAATGTGATTTTAGCACAATTGAAGCAACAAGAGAAAATATGAGATTTGCACAACTGTACATGCTGCACACTCATTTACGGAGTTGCATGGATACGGATATGGCTAATTTCTAAGCCCCACTGATATGGATATGACATACATACTGATACACACACACACACACACACACACACACACACACACGCACGCACACACACACAGATACACATTATATGTTATATTCAAAATATTATAATGATCTAGATTATAAATTAAAAGAAATGTTTGTAATAATTATAAACTTTAAAATATAAACAAATTTATATACTAGATTAAAATTACACACTCCCAGCCCATGGTAAAGGTAGGAAGTTGGGTATTAAAAAAATTGCAGGTTGTGCGTGCCTAAGGAAAATAGATGAGATGGAATAAAAGAAGCATAGTAGGCCAAAGGAAACACTCACTCACTTCCATGTCCACAATTGTTGCTGCTAAAACACATTTTAGGTTGTATGCAGTTTTTTAATTATCTTGTTAGACTTTTGAAGAGATTTTTTTCTATTTTTTTTAACTTTTAAATCAGATACAACTGCAATTGGCCCGCATACTTTATTCAGTTGTATCTGATATGGCCTAGTTACGGGTTCGTATTTGGTTATGGCTACGTACAATATTGAGGTTGTATCCAAGCTGCGTCGTACTTGTATCCATATTTGGCATGTGCATACGTGTGCCCTGGAAGTAGGTGTGTTGTATCTTGTGACCTTGCTCATTTGTATTATGTAAATGTTACAAAGAATTTACAAGGAAGCTTCTAATGAATGAGAGATGTACAGCATTTAAGAACATACAAGCCCACATGACTGTGTAAAACATTTGATAATGTACATTTAGTCCATGTGACTACATTTAATAAAATACACTTTATGTATCATCATTTCCTCCCCACTTAGAGGAAATTTCCCCCATTCTTATGTAGGTCTTAGAAACACCTTATAGCTTCCAAGATGAGCCAAGAAAGTGGAATCTAACAGTGCATGCAAACCACAAAGAATGAAAATTGAATACCCAAAGTGGATAGAATCTAAGTGTTGAATGAGAGGAATTGGAACATTTTGAAATAAAATATCCTAAAAACCAAAATGCTTTGTCGATTCCAAAACCTTGATATGAAAGAATTCTAGAAATTGATGATCTACATGGAAAAAGGTCTTTGTCTTGAAGAGATTGTGTTGTGGCACGAGGTTCGAATCAAGGGCATAGAATTCAATCATAGAATTCACTAAATGAGAAATCACTAAGTGTCCTCCCTACTTAAGAACAAAACCTAGCAATAAAGCAAGAAGAGAAGGTGCCAATATTGAAGATATGAAGAGTCCATCTAATCGGTGAGGAAGCTCACTCAAGACCAGGACCCATTGTCAATTGAGGAAAGGGACGAACAATGTAGCTTTCATCGGGGTTTGCTGAAATCATAATTGGGTGGGAAGAAGAGTACAATGCAATTAAAAAGATAGACTTGGTCACAAGTGGAACCTACTTTGGGAGAGTTGTGTCCAAAACAATATCTTCACCATGGGTTGTGTGGCTAATAAAGGAGTTGATGATCTTGCAAAGTTAGGATGACGAGGATCTGTAAAGATTATAGCAAAGGAGAATTACCAATCTCCTTGATATAGAATATAGATCTAGTTGGGTTGGAGGGCTCCCACGGTTTTCGCTTTTATGCTCGATGGTCGAGCCCTATCCCTAAAGTAGAGTAGAGTATTGTAGGAAGTGAAGAGGACAAAATTCATTGTGCATGTGGAACCAAGCTACTAGGTAGACCCATTTGGAGATGTTGTATGGTTGTGCGCACAATTAATTTTGTAGAAGCATAGTCTTTAATCCTCATCATTTCGTGCATTAGTTTGGCATGGTTCTTAGTCTAATTGACCATAGTTAGTTCAAGAGTGCCACCTGATTGGCAAGGATATGCTTGAGAGCATTGGTATTCACAAATTCTTGCAATAATTTGTTTTTTGGAGGCATTTTGAATTAAATCTCGGACACTTCAATAGAATCAAGGCTTGATATGTGGCTGCTCGATTTTGATTTCCT
Source organism: Taxus wallichiana var. yunnanensis (assembly GCA_018340775.1). Lineage (NCBI taxonomy): Eukaryota > Viridiplantae > Streptophyta > Pinopsida > Cupressales > Taxaceae > Taxus > Taxus wallichiana. The sequence continues at coordinate 724,086,021 of CM031235.1, forward strand.
TATATATGCTTTGATTGTGGATTCCATTATTTTGCTTAGACGCTTGTTTCTTTTTCTTTATTTGAGTCCCTATTGTATTGAGCTTCTGTGATTGGTGGGCCTGGTTTGTCTCTTGTTGTGGCTCATTGATCCTCTATTATTCTTGAGTTGTGTGATCTCCCTATGTGTTGTAGGACATGATGGTGGCATAATTCACATGTAAATGGGATGTTCCCATAGTCCACAATTTGTCCGCAGATCATTTTAGTCCCAAGTAGGCTGCCATAAATGTACAAATAATATTTTTTTTCTTTGAGAAACCATAGTCTGTGTGTCATCTTTCAAGTGGGAATTGGATATGCAGAAGTGTGTTCATATGAAGTACCGTCCATTTTCTTTTTGGGGTGGGAATGATTATGCAGAAGTGTGTCCATATGAAGTACCGTCCATTTTCTTTTTGGGGTGGAAATGAGGATTTGATGATTGATATTTGTTCTTTGGGCATGCAGATGGAGGAATGTGAACAAGTATTCATTTGAGGGAGCTTGACTTCCCTTAAATATAGCTTCTTTAAATTCATAATGCATGGATGGGAGGGAGACCATGGCCACCTCTTGTGTGAAATGGAGCACCTCATAATGCAAGGAGGGTCTAGATCCAAGACAAAGTTCAAAAGTATATAGGATAGTGTTTGCCAAACATTGTAGATAAATAATCATCAAGAAAGGCATTGAAACGAGGGACTAACAATTTGTAAGGATATTCTTGTAATATACTAAAGCCCAAATGTATGTAGGAGGGTATTTTCAAAGGAATGCAAAGAGATCAACATCAAAAAGGCATTGAAACCAAGGACCAATTGTTTTTAAGGCCATTTATGTATGAAAAATTATATTTTGTCCATTTGTCCTTACGCACATGTTTGTTGGAAAATTTGTTGTTGGAGATGCAAGCAACAATTTAGGGGACGACAATCCCTCCTCTTTAATGGGGAGGTTCCCTTATTAAACCAAAAGCTTGGGACTCTAAAATATTTACAAATGTACTTGACTAATTAATTTTTAATGAGGATATTGGTGAGGATGAATAACCCCATGATTTTTAATACAAAAGATAGATAAAGAACTAGAAAGACAAAAGAACGCAGCAGCGAAGATATGTCAAGATAGACAAACTAGGGACACATAGTTCTAGTTAACTTATCAATCAAGGACATATTGTTCCTCCTTGTTTCCACAAGATTACCACAGGAATGAACAAATGAGAGGGAATAATAACAACACTTTCAGATAAGAAGATTGCAGATCTTATCATACTCTTGCATGTAAATGGAATTCAAGAACATACATGCTTGCATAAATGGAACTTTCACAATAAATAAGATACAGATTGAATCAAAGTTCATCAAATCTTAACCCATGAACAAGAATACAAAGCTTCAAATTCCAAATAAAGCAAACAACATACCAACTGAAATGTGAACAAGAAAGGAAGATAGGAAGAATAAGAATGGAGATAAAAGAGGGTTCTTCTTCTGTATTTCAAAATTTGTGTCTCTTACATACAAATGCACCAATATCCAACCCCTTTTACAAAGAAAATGAAGCCTTATATAGGCAAAGGGGAGAGGATAACTACCCAAACTAACTAGTTGTCTTAATTAAGTGTTAAAACACTTAATTAATTGAATTACATTCAATGAATTTATATTACAATTTGTTTTTATACAATAAAGTCAATTGCAAAATAGAACAACTAGTGACATTATGAACTAGAAGAAGAAGGAATAGAAGAGATAGAAGCTGCTGGGACCTTGAGCTTTAAAACATGCATTCAGAACTTGGTAACTGCAGTTGATATCTCTGTATCCTTGGGTACAATGGTGTTGGAGAGATTAGTCAACCAACTTCCAAGAGAGAACTCCATTTCCTTAGCTATTCCTTCGTATTGAGCGAGTCCTTTTGCTGCTTCTACAATGACATTGTTAAGTTCTGACAATTCCTCCATCTTTTCTTTGTTGACCAATTCTGCCTTGAACAAATTTTCCTTGATGAGTGCATTAAAATCTCCCTTGATTTGATCAACAAATTTTCTCTCGATGAATTTTCTTTGAACAATTGGCAACAAAGTGCTTGCAAATATGCAAAAATCTCAGCTTTCAAAGACTCTCCTTTTGAACCATATTTTGTAATTCAGTCAAGGCTTCTTCAAGGACCTTGATTGTCCATTCAATGCTGAAAGTCCAAGCCCTGGATAAATTACTCTTGGAGTCCTCGAAAATCTTCTCAGAAAGAAGGATTTTCTGATTTGTGAGGGTCATAATTTAGAGATCTTGGATGACATCAACCCAAACTTTGATTTCCTTGTCAATGTTGTACATCCCTGAATTGATCTGCTCTTGAGCTGAAACAATATTATCGTAGATCTTACAAGCCTCATCAATAAACTCTAATCCAGTTACAAGGATGATCTCTACCCAAGCCTTTGATGCCTTGCCAAAGGTGTCATGTTTGTGAATTTTTGTTATTGCTTTCAAGTTAATATCAACACTAGCAATAGTGGGTGGGAGTGTAGATAGAGGAGTTGGATCCGATGGAGTTTTATCCGATGAGAGGAAGGATTTAATGAAATTGGCAAGTACTTATACTTGTTCCTCCAACTGTTCTTGAGTTTGTTTTCCCTTCTCAACTCTCTTAATAACATTAGAGACAGTTTCTCTAAGATTGTGCACTTCACCCTTTGGAGTTGATTCTTCCAATGAGATTCTTGTGAGCTCGAAGTTTGCTATTGAAACATCCTTTTCATTCTTATCCTCCTTTGATCTAGCAATTTCTAAAAATTGTTGTCCTATAGAGTCAGAGTGTAATGTCCCTTTTTTCCCCTTGAGGATCTAAATTTGGACTTCCTTGCCATTCCTTTTCCATGGCAAAGAAGTAGAAGAGTTGGAGAAGAACATTGAGCTTTCATTTGCTTTCGTTTTTCTAATTTTTATGTTTTCTTTTTAGTGTTTTCCCTCTTAATGCAAGTCGGTTGGGTTAAAGGCAAATAAAAGAAGCTTAATGAAGAATTAGAACATCTCCTATGGGTCAGCCTAGTCTTTCTTAGCCTTGGCGCCAAAGGAGGGATATAAAGTGATGTGAAGACCTCATTTGCAAGCATCTAGATTGGCACATTTTTCTAGTTATTGGGCATTGAGAGTTTGTTGCTCCATGTTCTTCCACTTGAGGACAAAAACCCTCTTGTGTGGCTTCCTAGAAGGATGAAAACCCTTCTAGTGGTTTTGTTGAAGGACGAAAACCCTTCATCATTGCATGGTCTTGAAGTAAAGTGCAGATTTGAGGAGAAACATTCATTTTCATATTTTTATTTGCTTTCTATAGGTGGAGCGACCTACCTTGGTGTAGGGTTTGATGGTTTAGAGGACATAAAGTTGATATTTCAGTTCATAATCTGATTTGCCATATTTATTAAGGCCGGAATCTACATTCTCATGAATTTTGAGGGTTTCTAGACCCATATTTCATATTTTAGTTGTGGCTGCTCTTCGCTGGTTATAATTAATTTCCAGTTGTGTGTTGACTCAGATTTTTCATTGATTATTGTTCTATTGGATGCCTAAAATACATATCTAAATTGTGGCAAGGTTAATTGGAGTGAATTTTGTGTTTTGCATATATTTTAATACTGTTGTTTGGAGAAATCAGTTCGTTGGTTTTAATTTCAGTCTCTAGTTATATGAATGAGATTTTGTTATTTGGTGTTTGAAGCTAATCGCTTGATTGTTGGTCTAATCGCTTGAAAGGGATATTACACAGAGACTAGATGAGAGTGAGTCTTAGCTTTCTTAGGAGGAGGAGGAGAAGTGCCAAGAAGGGCAGCTACTACATCAAACTTTGGAACTTCAATCCTAGATTGAGCTTTCCTCCTACTTGTCCACCATGGGTTGAACCTAGGTGAATGAGTCCCTTGAAGATGTTGCTAGAGGAGGCAATGCAAGTGTAATATGAGAACTGGGAGGCTGGGAGACTAAAACATCAATAGCAGAAGGTCTTCTTACATCCAGTTTTGGCCTTGAAACACTAGTTTTTCCTGGATCAGGGGCAACTACTTCAACTACATCTTCTTCTTCATCACTTTCCTCTTCCTCCTCTTCAACTTGCTTCTTCTCACCTACCTCTTTTTTAACGTGTTTCCATGTTTGCTCAGGAATTGTTCCTGCATTTTTGCCTAGTCAGCACCTTGTCCAGGTGTTTCTATTCTCTTCTCTCCTTCTTTGGTCTTATCCTTCTTGGTATAAACTTTAGTTCCAGAATCAAAAGAAGAGGAAGAAGGCGTTTCTTTGAAAGATTGTTGCCTTTTGTGAAAAAGATGCCCCATGAGAAGAGGCCTCCTTTTGTTAATCATTGAATTCATTGATCTTCATGTTTAACCAATGCCTTGATCTTATCAGAACCGGAGTTCTAAGATCATGTGGATTGTCCTTCTCCTTCTGTGACTAGTCAATGGTAGAGAGAGGAGTGTACTGATTAGAATTTAGGAATTTTGTAGTGAATGGGTCCAAACCATCATCAATCATTCCCTCAGGCTCTACATACAACTTAAAATCTTGGATTTGTCGCTGAGATAATCTGCCATAAGCTCTCCTCCTAACTTCATGGTCATCAATGCAGTCCTCCCAGTAGTCTTCAAATGCTGGCAAATGGTGATATGTTAGCTGAAGATTCTTCCCAATGAAGTTCATGCTATCAAAATAAGACCTCTTCTGAGAAGGATGTAGGTTGAATGGAGAAATTGTTCTTTCAACATTATGTGCATCCAAATCTGACCTGCTTGCGTAATTTACCAAAGTTACGGAAATTGTTTACTAGAGATCTTCTTGTCCCCGTAAGTCCCGTGAAGGATATCTAGTTGTCTACAAAGTTCAGCTAGAATAATCTTATCATCACCGCAATATATAGGAAACTTATATGTTGATCCTTTGAAACCAGATTGTTCGGATGTAAGAAAACTTCCTAAATTGTATAAACAAGCTTTTATAGATAGAAATCAATTGTCTTGCCTCTTGGGATACCCTGCTTGTCACATTTCCTTCTAGCAACCTCACCAAAAACATTGTAAAGGCATCATTGACCCTCCTATGGTGGCTCTTGTTTTCATAAGTGAGTTGTGTATAGAAATCATATATAGCCAAATTTTGTTTGTTCTCCTGGCTTGATAAGCCAATCCATATTCTATAGCTAGTTATAGTGTACATCAAGTAGGAGGTCATAAAAATGTTTTGGTCAGTAAACATGGGTGAGTTCTTTGAGTTAAGTTCTTGCAAATGATCTCTCCCGCTTAGTGATGTGTACCTTCACAAATCAGGCTGATATAGATACTCATCCAATTCTGAAACTCCTGAGTTGAGGGCAAACCCATCACCCTCGCCAATAATGTTATCATGTCCGACAATTCCTCCACGAATTCAATTCTCAGAGAGAGTCTTGGGAAATTCAGATGGTCCTTTCCTTTTAGCCCTTAGCCAAGATTTGGCAATCATAGTCTAGTACTTGACAAGAGTGAGATCATATTCTCTCTGGGCATCAACCATAGTTAGGACTTTGGAACCTTCAAACGTTGGAATTCCCAAAGCCAGGTTGATGTGGTGAGCATCTAACTATGCAATAACTTGCCCCCGATCTTTCAATTCTTTGGTTTGGGGGTCAAAGCTAGAGGCACAAGCTAAGACTGTATCTGTACATTGGACTGATGTAGGAAAGTTTGCTATATGAGCTAACCCACTGTTGATAATGCTTCGGGCCAAAAATGTTTTGGTTTGGTAAACATGGGTGAGTTGTTGAGTTAAGTTCTTGCAAATGATCTCTCCCCAGTTCAAGTGATGTGTACCTTCACAAATCAAGCTGATATAGATACTCATCCAATTCTGAAACTCCTGAGTTGAGGGCAAACCCATCACCCTCGCCAATAATGTTATCATGTCTGACAATTCCTCCACAAATTCAATTCTGTAGAGAGTCTTGGGAAATTTAGATGGTCCTTTCCTTTTAACCCTTAGCCAAGATTTGGCAATCATAGTCTAGTACTTGACAAGAGTGAGACCATATTCTCTTTGGGCATCAACCATAGTTAGGACTTTGGAACCTTCGAACGTTGGAATTCCCAGAGCCGAGGTTGATGTGGTGAGCATCTAACTATGCAATAACTTGCCTCTCGAGGATCTTTCAGTTCTTTGGTTTGGGGGTCAAAGCTAGAGGCACAAGCTAAGACCGTATCTCGTACATTGGGTGATGTATGTAGAAAGCTTGCTATATGAGCTAACCCATTGTTTATAATGCTTTGGGCAGCGAGGTTGGGTTATCATCTTTGATTTTAGCCCAAAACTCTTCTAAATTCATGTGTTTCACATCACTATCTCCTATCTCAAGGAAAAAGGTTTCTAGTGAAGAGATGTGCTCATATCTAGCATATTGAAACTTCATTATGACAAGTTGGGAAGAGCTCGGGAAAAACAATCGGTTTACAATGGGTTTTAAAGAGGATCTGAGGGAAAGAGCTAAAAAACCCAAAAAACTACCAAAGTGGATGAAACAAGGATAAAATTACTCACCTCTTGTATGTAGATGAAGGCGACAACTCAATGGTCACAACGTAACTGAAATTTTCGAATTTGGTTGGGAAATGAAGGAGATATGAGAGAAAAGGCACCTTTGCACGCAGGGAGGAGGGATAGAGCACAACACAACAATGGAGAAGTTTATCACAAATATGAAAATAGGTGAGTGGGAGGAGTATTATAAAGGCTTTGAGGTCGGGCACTCCACTTTCCCACTAAAACAATGAGTTCGGGGCAATGAGGCCCTACAGAACCTATCTAAACACAAACTCCACCCCTATTTTCTTTTAAAGCGGATATGTCGAGGCTAGGGAGAATAGACAGAACAATTTTCACACAACTCCCATTTCAAATGTATTGCGGGAAATCGGGAATGCGGAGAACCAAGGGCCCGACGGAACAGTTCCTCGGGTTCCTGAAGTACCCGACTTAGCCGATTTAGCCGATAAGAAGGGAGTCGAGAGAAACGGATGATTGGTGAACAAGTGGACAGGAGGAACAGGGTTGGAAGTTCCCATAGTACTTGACTTAGCCGATAAGAAGTGGTGATGGCGGGGATTTAGAGAACTAAAGAAAGTTGGGAACGGTTCCACAAGTTCTAGCGATTCCGAAACACCCGACTTAACCGACTAGATTCAACAGAGGCGGAAAATGCGGCAGATCGGGGAATAAGAGGAACATGGGAATAGTTCCTCCTATTCCTCAAACGACCGATCCATCCGACCAAGCTCAAAATAACCCAAAAATTGACTTGGTCAAAATTCAAAAAGTTGAAAATTTTCACATTTTCAGGTCTCATGACAACAACACAATTTTATTTAACATAACTGCTGGAAATGTGTTGTATATTTTGCATGTCTTCCTTTTACTCCCTTTATACACTGATAGCTAGGAGCGGCATACGGTCCAACACATTTAGTTAGATTATAAATCAGCAAAGTGTATCTTTGTGGGATTTTAAAATGTTGTAAAAGGTTTACAGTTGTAATGTAATCTTCAGATTGGTTAAGAGGTCTCCTAAGTAGGAAATAAAACCGACGAAAGGACCAAGAAAGGTGTAAGTTGAATTTCGGGAGGGAGAATTTGTATTTGAATATGAGCCAACATAAGAGCTAGAAAGGAAGTTGCAAGGAAAAACTCAAATGAAGCAAAGGAGAGTGACCCGAGAAGAGGAAAAATCAAAGACTTCAGTTTTGAAAAGATCAGATCAATTGAGAAGAATGCCAGAAAAGTATACCCGACACTTTGCATTTCTTTCTTTACCATTTACTGATGAAAACCCCAAGACTGCAAGGGAGGCACTTGGCTCAAATGAAAATAAGTTTTGGAAGAAGGCCATGGAGGAAGAAATGGAGTCCTTGGATAAAAATAAGACACGTGACTTGGTGAAATTGCCTCTGGTAGGAACTATATTGGCTGCAAATGGGTGTTCAAGAAGTACAATGCAAAGGGAAAATTGGAGAAGTATAAAGCTTACTTGGTAGCAAAGGGATTCTCTTAGGTAGAGGGAATTGATTTTGGTGAGATTTTTTCTCCTATTCTAAGCTAACTTCAATTAGATTTCTTTTGGCTATTGTTGTTTTCAATCTTGAATAGGTCGAATAGATGTAAAGACAACATTTCTACATGGGCAGCTTGAGGAAGTGATCTGTATGGCACAACCAAAAATATTTAAGGTAAAAGGGAAGGACTTGGTGTGCAGGTTGGGGAAGTCTCTTTACGGCTTGAAGGAATCACCAAGTATATTGAATAAGAAGTTCAACAACTATGTGTTCAGGCTTGGGTTCGTGTAAAGCAAAGTTGATCCCTATGCGTATTTCAAATATAAAGAAGATAGCTTTGTCATTGTAGTTTTATATGTGGATGACATGATAATTCGTAATAAGAAAATGATCAAGCAATTTAAAACTTAGTCATCATTGAAGTTTGATATGAAAGATCTAGGTGTTGCAACATTTATTTTGGGCATGGAAACAAAAGGAATCACGTAACTGGAAAGTATGGTTAAATTAGAGAAAATATGTTGAAGTTATATTGCTAAGGTTTAGGTTGCAGGAATCTAAACCTGTAAGTACCCCCTTTCCTGTTGGTCAAAAATTATTTGTTGAACAATGTCCCAAGACACAAGGAAATTGAGAACATGTCTCGCGTTCCTTATGCAAGTGTTGTTGGAAACGTGTTGTATGAAATGGTTTGTATTAGGCTTTATATCGCCCATGTAGTGGGAGTAGTGGACAAATTTATGTTCAGCCTAGGGAAGGAACATTGCATTGCTGTGAAACTGATCTTCAGATATTTGTGTAACACTTCAAATTACGCAGTTTGCTACCAAGGAAGTCGTAGGGATGATAAAATGATGGGTTTGCAAGGCACTGTGGATTTTGACTGGGATGGAGATCTTGACTGCTTAAGATCTACACGTGCTTATGTGTTTAACTTGCTTGGTGGAGCAGTCAGATGAGCAAAACACAAGCAGTTGTTGCAATATCTACTTTAGAGGAAAAGTACGTGGCAGCCACTCATGCCAGTAAGGAACCAATATGGTTACAAAGGTTCTGCTCAATTGTTGGTTTCTTAGAGAAGTTGTAAGGATAGATTGTGACAGTCAAAGTGCAATTTGTCTAGCAAAGAACCCCACTTATCATTCTCGGTTGAAGGACATTGATGTACATTACCATTTTGTTAGAAAACATGGCTGAAACAAGGTGTTGTTGGAAAAGGATGATACAAAGGAGAATGTTGTCGATTCATTGACAAAGGCTGCAAGTACTGAGAATTTTTTCAAGATTGGTGCAGAAAATCAATGGGCATCACTACCCTTAGCAGTTGAAAAGATGAATCCATGCCCCCCTATACAAAATTTTCAACAAGTGGTAGAATGTTGGAAATGTGTTGTGTATTTTGCATGTTTTACTCCCACTTTAATATGTATTTTCAAGCCCAAATGGGTGATTTTATTCCATAGTATTATATGGGCCATGATTTTATGGGTATAGTTATGAGTTGGCTTCTTGATCCATCGTGTTGGTACCCATTGTGTTTTAATACATGGTGTTGGTACCCATTGTATTTTAATACTGCTTGGGTGGTTACCTATTGATGTGTCTACATATACGTGAACATGCATTAGGGTAAGGCAGAACTTTGAAGGGTGTCATTGTACTGTAAATGGTTGATTTAATGCAATAAGGAAGAAGATTATTGTGCTCGGTTTTTATTTCTGAAACGGTTTTCGTAGGTGAAATCTTGTGTGTATTGTGCATGTTATTTTTCTCCCGTTATAGCTTAAAGATTATGTTAGTATTGCTTCTCTTGCATAAATTTATTTATCTAGTTCTCTTCAAAACCTATTTGAGGGCATTATGATACCTAGATATGATTTTTTTTTAAATACACTGGACATTGATTCCATCTTCAATTAGTGTTTGCTTGGTCATGAGGTAGCAGTTGGCATGCCCAGTGGGACCGTACAAAAATTTGCTAAAGAATTTGATGCTATTCTTAGCAAATATTAGTGTTTCAGACACAGCATCTGGCGATTCTATTGGCCCAAAGATCCCTTTTCCTCAATCAGCAAACTATTTCCTCCATCTTTCCATCTTTTTATGAGGTTGTGCAATCATGACTTCAACTCCTCATTGGAATTCCCAGCTCCAAGAGCATTATTACTCCCCTTCACCTCCTTTTCCCAAAATCCTCCTCCAAATCAGTACTATAAGCCCTATCATAATGAATATGCCCATGATCCAAACCTCACTAATCCATATGGTTATCCTAATAATCATGGTGTTTTTCAGGAGCAGGAATATGCAAATTATAAAAACAATTCCATGTCTAATGATGATTTGAAGATGCAGGTATGACACTTGGAGATAAAAATGGTACAAATGAGGGCAACAAGTTCCATCAAGGCAGCCAAGCTTGGATTCAGGGTACCATACCCATGGGCCGGTCTATGCCAAACTGGTATAGCCCTCGAAGAGAAGTTAGACTTTGTGTCTGACTTCTTACCACAAATATTAGAGTGGAATGAAGAAATGGAAGCTCACCAATCTAGTGTTGAGAAACCCTGTCAATGGGGTAATTCCTCACTATCATCATGCAACCCTCCCATTCCTACTTTCCAACCCACACAATCTCAGCCCAAATTTCAAGTTCCTAGCTTTCTTAAAGCCTCTCCTTTCATTCATTCTCCTCCACAAGATCTTACACGTCTCCAATCATCTCAACCATTGCAAAATCAGTTAGCAACCCAACCCACCCACCCTTGCCCTCATATTCCCAAACCCATTATGGAATGAAACTATTCAGCAAATCAGTTTGGAAGAGCAGCCAACTAAAGAGCTAAGTGAAGACGTTTTCGGACAAAATCTAACAAAATGGAGCTTACAGTTTAAGGACAAACAAATTCCACGTTTGGTTAAGCCTACAATAGAGGAGGAGTGCAAGAAAGTGGTTAAAGTTATAGAGCCGCAGAGGAATATGACCAACAAGCACATTGCTTTTCCAATTTTCTAGTTAGTTGTCTTTTCAATAAGTGCTTGCATGCACATCATTTCCTTTTGTTGGAGAGGGTATTTCAGTTGTATTGATTAAGAGGATACAAGTTTTCCAAACTTGTGTGAACCAGTTGTTGATTGAGGTATGCGACTCCATAGCCCAATGGATGCAGAAGGCTACTGATCTTGTTTAGCAAGAAAACAATCCCGTGGTGCCGCCAAAATGTTACCATATTTCATAGCCAAAGGTATTTGCGCCAAAAGAAGACTTTGCATGGAGGTGCATGGGATAAATTTAATAAAATAAGCTGCTGTCCTATAGAAGTCTGCGCCAAAGGAGAGATAAGGAGGTGCATGGAGGTGGGAATAAATAAAATAAATAAAAGAACCTCCTATTTTTGGCGCAAAGAGGAGAGATGCATGGAAGTAATTAAAAATAGGAGCTGTTGTTCTATTTTTAGGAGTTTGAATGAAGGAGGATTAAAATAGAAATAGAAGAAATAAGAAAAGCATGCTGTTCTATTTTTAGAGGTTGGCGCTAAGCATGAAATAAATAAAGAAAAGGAGATCCAGTGTATATTTGGCACCAAGCATGATGGAGGGAGATAAATAAATAAAAAGAAAGCATGTTGTTGTTCCAAAATTAAAAGTTGGCGCCAAGCATAAGGAGATAAATATAAAAGGAAGAGAAGAACTGCTGTCCTGTTCCATTTGAAGTTAGCGCCAAAAATAGAAAAGAAATAAATAAGTCAAACTGCTGTCCAATGAGGAGATTGGCGCCAAAGTGCATGAAGGAATAGTTAAAAATAGCACTGACATTCCTTCGGGTTTGCGCCCCAAGGGTAAATTAGAAATAAATAAAATAAACAAAAGTCTATAGTTAAAAGCATGGCGCCAAAGAATAAGGTGGAAACTAATTAAATAAAATAAAAAACCAAATTGTTGTTCCTCCTAGGGTTGGTGCCAAGCATGAGCATGGGTAACTAAAACTAATAAAAGAAAGCAACCGTGTATTCTGGGCATCTTCAGCAGTCTATATTGGCGGATTGATTATTGTAAAAAAGTAGACATACTTGGAAGCTGATTTGCATATGCATCTTCACCTTTGTACTTGCACCTTTGAATAAAATAAAGCTTCGTTTTTCCCTCTCATATCGTTGTTTTCAGATTGTTCATTGTGTTTGTTATAGGATATTGTGTTTGCCTTAGTGTGGAATTCATTCCCTCTACCACTGTCTTTTCCTAAACCCTTGAATTTATTATGCGGATAGTTTAGAGTTGTGCAGTGTGTGAATCTTTAAATTCTCTGTGTGTAGAGTTACATGCAAGTATCAAATTTTTGGTGTATCACCCCTATTTCCCATTTCCCGCATTCCTTTTCCCTTTTCCTTGTCAAAGTTTCGTTTTTAGGTGATTCACAAGGGAACCAACCCTCTTTGGAGGTTCACCTCAGACATAGGTTACCCACAACCTTGAGGTGTTCCAATTTTGTCAACAAGAGAGAGTACACACACCATTCTCTAAAGAGTCACACACCATTCTCTATCGTGCAACTTCTAGGTGACAACAGTAGCCTTCAGATTCAATCGACTTAGGCCTTTACAGCAGGTCTCTAATTACACTTAGTGCTAATCGGTCAAGCTTGTAAGACAGTGTTTAAGAGCATCTTGTCTAAGGATATAGGCGATGAAGACACTGCAGAGATCCATTAATCTTGCAATTATAGTAGTTAGCTATGTAGTCCAGACTTTTAATTCATTAAACATTGTTTGATTGCAGATTCGATTCATTTGCATTTCAAAACTTCAAAATAAATGACAGCTTAAAAATAGCATTGATGTTCCTCCTAGGTTTGGCGCCGGCAAGAGTAAATTAGAAATAAATAAAATAAACAAAAGTCTATAGTTAGAAGCTTGGCGCCAAAGAATAAGGTGGAAACTAATTAAATAAAATAAAAACCAAACTATTGTTCCTCCTAGGGTTGGTGCCAAGCATGAGCATGGGTAACTAAAACTAATAACAGAAAGCAACAGTCTATTCTGGGCATCTTCAAAGCAGTCTATATTGGCTGATTGATTATTGTAAAAAGTAGACATACTGAAGCTGATTTGCATATGCATCTTCAGCCTTTGTACTTGCACCTCTGAATAAAATAAAGCTTCGTTTTTCCCTCTCATATCGTTGTTTTCAGATTGTTCATTGTGTTTGTTATAGGATATTGTGTTTGCTTTAGTGTGGAATTCATTCCCTCCTACTGTCTTTTCCTAAACCCTTGAATTTATTATGCAAATAGTTCAGAGTTGTGCAGGTGTGTGGATCTTTAAATTCTTTGTGTGCGAGTTACATGCAAGTATCAAACTTTTGGTGTATCACCCCTATTTCCCATTTCCCGCATTCCTTTTCCCTTTTCCTTGTCAAAGTTTTCGTTTTTTAGGTGATTCACAAGGGAACCAACCCTCTTTGGAGGTTCACCTCAGACATAGGTTACCCACAACCTTGAGGTGTTCCAATTTTGTCAACAAAAGAGAGTACACACACCATTCTCTATCAGGTGCAACTTCTAGGTGACAACAAGAGCCTTCAGATTCAATCAAGATTTAGGCCTTTCTCGAATGCAGTCTCTAATTACACTTAGTGCTAACCGGCAAGCTTGTAAGACAGTGTTTAAGAGCATCTTGTCTAAGGATATAGGCGATGAAGACACTGCAGAGATCCATTAATCTTGCAATTATAGTAGTCATCTATGTAGTCCAGACTTTTAAATTCATTTAACATTGTTTGATTGCAGATTCTGATTCATTTGCATTTCAAAACTTCAAAATAAATGACAGCTTAAAAATAGCATTGATGTTCCTCCTAGGTTTGGCGCCCAAAGGGTAAATTAGAAATAAATAAAATAAACAAAAGTCTATAGTTAGAAGCTTGGCGCCAAAGAATAAGGTGGAAACTAATTAAATAAAATAAAAAACCAAACTATTGTTCCTCCTAGGGTTGGTGCCAAGCATGAGCATGGGTAACTAAAACTAATAACAGAAAGCAACAGTCTATTCTGGGCATCTTCAGCAGTCTATATTGGCTGATTGATTATTGTAAAAAAGTAGACATACCTGGAAGCTGATTTGCATATGCATCTTCGGCCTTTGTACTTGCACCTTTGAATAAAATAAAGCTTCGTTTTTCCCTCTCATATCGTTGTTTTCAGATTGTTCATTGTGTTTGTTATAGGATATTGTGTTTGCCTTAGTGTGGAATTCATTCCCTCTACTGCTGTCTTTTCCTAAACCCTTGAATTTATTATGCAAATAGTTTAGAGTTGTGCAGGTGTGTGAATCTTTAAATTCTTTGTGTGCAGAGTTACATGCAAGTATCAAATTTTGGTGTATCACCCCTATTTCCCATTTCCCGCATTCCTCTTCCCTTTTCCTTGTCAAAGTTTTCGTTTTCTAGGTGATTCACAAGGGAACCAACACTCTTTGGAGTTTCACCTCAGACATAGGTTACCCACAGCCTTGAGGTGTTCCAATTTTGTCAACAAAAGAGAGTACACACACCATTCTCTATCAGGGTGCAACTTCTAGGTGACAACAGTAGCCTTCAGGATTCAATCAGTACTTAGGCCTTTCTGAACAGTCTCTAATTACACTTAGTGCTAACTGGCTGAAGCTTGTAAGACAGTGTTTAAGAGCATCTTGTCTAAGGATATAGGCGATGAAGACACTGCAGATCCATTAATCTTGCAATTATAGTAGTCATCTATGTAGTCCAGACTTTTAAATTCATTTAACATTGTTTGATTGCAGATTCTGATTCATTTGCATTTCAAAACTTCAAAATAAATGACAGTTAAAAATAGCATTGATGTTCCTCCTAGGTTTGGCGCCCATAAAGGGTAAATTAGAAATAAATAAAATAAACAAAAGTCTATAGTTAGAAGCTTGGCGCCAAAGAATAAGGTGGAAACTAATTAAATAAAATAAAAACCAAACTATTGTTCCTCCTAGGGTTGGTGCCAAGCATGAGCATGGGTAAATAAAAATAATAAAAGAAAGCAACAGTCTATTTTGGGCATCTTCAGCAGTCTATATGGGCTGATTGATTATTGTAAAAAGATACTTGGAAGCTGATTTGCATATGCATCTTCAGCCTTTGTACTTGCACCTTTGAATAAAATAAAGCTTCGTTTTTCCCTCTCATATCGTTGTTTTCAGATTGTTCATTGTGTTTGTTATAGGATATCGTGTTTGCCTTAGTGTGGAATTCATTCCCTCTACCGCTGTCTTTTCCTAAACCCTTGAATTTATTATGCAAATAGTTGAGAGTTGTGCAGTGTGTGAATCTTTAAATTCTTTGTATGCAGAGTTACATGCAAGTATCAAATTTTTGGTGTATCACCCTATTTCCCATTTCCCGTGTTCCTCTTCCCTTTTCCTTGTCAAAGTTTTCGTTTTCTAGGTGATTCACAAGGGAACCAGCGCTCTTTGGAGGTTCACCTCAAACATAGGCTACCCACAGCCTTGAGGTGTTCCAATTTTGTCAACAAAAGAGAGAGTACACACACCATTCTCTATCAGGGTGCAACTTCTGGGTGACAACAGTAGCATTCAGGATTCAATCAGTACTCAGGCCTTTCTGAACAGTCTCTAATTACACTTAGTGCCAACTGGCTGAAGCTTGTAAAACAGTTTTTAAGAGCATCTTGTCTAAGGATATAGGCGATGAAGACACTGCAGATCCATTAATCTTGCAATTACATTAGTCATCTATGTAGTCCAGACTTTTAAATTCATCTAACATTGTTTGATTGCAGATTCTGATTCATTTGCATTTCAAAACTTCAAAATAAATGACAGTTTTGCTTCTTTTCTTTATCGGCCATGGATGGGAACAATTATCAAAAGAAATATCTTTTGAAGGACATGGAAATACATTTTAAAGTCTCATGCCTTTCAATCCCTGTTGGCACAACATGAAATTGATCAACTATTTGATAGAATAGATAGGTGAAATAGAGTCACATAATGATCTTGAGTTTTGACATGATATCACTTCCGGTTGTTGTATATCACTTTACAATAGTATATTCAAAACAAGGATCTATTTAACAATTTTCTCGCTATAGATATGTATAAACCTATTTATGATTTTAGATTTGGTTTTTATATTTAGGTTGCACTTTTCCCCCTTCATTTTCAATCTGCATTGGAAACTACGAACTTCTGGTATATTTTGAGAATGGCGTACATTTTTTTAAACTTATGACTATATTCTGGACTCGTTGACTCGTTATCCACTACTAGGAGTTAAAATTATCTGTTATTCGGAAGATAATTTGATGAAAATTTTCTTATTATTTTTAGTGTTCTCAGTATGTTAGATTTTAGTTTTACACAAACATGCATACACAGGAATATGCGACTTATTGTCAAACATTTATAAACCTTGATTTTGAAAACAAAAACACATTCAACACCCTCATCTGCACTTGTAAATCCCAACAGCCTCAGATTTTATTTTTGATGAAAAAAATGAATTTGCCTTGTGGACTTACTAGACTGCTAAAAGGGACGATAATAACAAGTTTCACACTACAAGGTGTCATGTTTTCTGTAAATAGCATAAGCCAGAAGAATATATTAGAATGTCAATTTGTAACTTGAAATTATATTAATAATGGTAAAGTAATATACATGCTATGAGAAAATTGTAATTGTTTTATACAATTTGAAGAATATCTCGTGTGCTGCCGCACTTGTGCTCAACTGATTATTGGCATCACCTTAAGATTTTATCTTTGTGAAATAATTATGTAAGAATGCATAAAACTAATTCTTGTTCTTTGTGCAGGCCTCTTGAAATTCTTCAGGGCTTTAGCATGCATGATGTTGTAGAAGGGACAGTACATCCGTTCGAGTGCACACCGAGTTAGCATTAAGTTATCAAAGTGCTAAACTTTAATTATTCCTAAATGATCTTGAAGTAATGTCTGAAATTTAGATATTTGCTAGCCTTTTGAGGCACATGCAAGTGCCTATGTAAAATATTATGTCCATTATGTTGTATTCATTGTGTCCATGTATGGTTGTCTTGACTAGCAAGACCATGGGCATAGCATTACAAATAAAGACAAACATATGGCACAATCCCATTATGACAGGAAAATGCAATATGTGACTTAGAGTAAGCAGTAAAAGAGTAGAAATATCATCAGTCAGCTATATGATGTGTCTGGCAATTATATTACTTCTGCAAGTTGTCTGGTATTCATTGTGCAGAGTAAATTGAATTTTGTATACTGTGTAAACATTAGATATAAGATCATGTGTAAATATGCACAAAGGCTTTTGTCAGATTGCATTCCCTTACCATTTTTTAGAGAAACTGGATTTGTTCTCAGAAATTCTAATCCATGTTGCCTAAGAACTTGAATTCAAGGAATTTATTCAAAACAATGGACATTGATTTGATTAATTTTCAGTAATGAACTGAAATGATAAACAATTGATGGTATCTTCAAGGGAGGGCAATAAAGAGGTGTGAATCTCTGTAAAACATATTAAAGTAATATATCCCAGTTGTCAGAAATGTCTGGCATGCTCAGGTTCGTTAAGCTGGTGAAATTTCAAACTCTTAGCAGCTTATTAGTTATTTGCTATGCTAAGGTGACTTGACATTAAATGTATTTGTTTTGAGTTGTGCATGCAGTTTTGCATGTGAGAGTAGTGGGTTTCTCTTTCATTACATTGCAGGCATTAGCAATTAGAGATTTCTTCTTCATAATCACCATGGATTTTGATGTGGTTTGGATATACATACATACACATACATACATACATACATACATACATACATATATATATATATATATATATAGAGAGAGAGAGAGAGAGAGAGAGAGAGGGGAGGCATGTTGAAGTTACATATTCCCTTGATTGCAAATGCCTTTATGGTCAGAGCCTTTTCTGAGCTGGTAAAAACTTGAACTCTTTTTTCCTTGCCCTTGAGTGCATTCACAGTTGTTTGGGCATGTAGCACATGCAATGTTGCATGTGAAAATATAGATTTCTTTTTAAATTGTAGCAGTTAATTCCATTTTTCATATGCTTTGATCTGGTTTGTGTATATATGAATGTTCTCATTCCAGGTGACTATTTTATTTCAGCAACCAATGCATATGGTACAGTGATAAGTTATTTACGAGGATAATAGTATTCTAATATATCTGACAGAATGGCATAGGAAGATAAGAGTATTATAATATATCTTAATCTGACAGACTGGCATATGCTTTATTATCTCATTTTATAATTCAACTCAAATCTTTATTGTAAAAATTTGTATCCACACTAGGGTGGGGAAATATTCTATAATCAAGATGGATGAGAAAACTTGGATGCTAAAACGATTCTGGGAAAACAGGTGACTATAGCAATTTTTGAATTTGACTGTTTCTTTTTGGCTTTTAGAGGCTCAGATTTCAAACCAGAGAAAATCTCAAGATATGCAACACCGATATTCATTTTGATTTTTGTAGCTTATATTTCAATTACAGTTTTCCACATTGAAGGGAAAATGATGGGAAAAATGTATATTCAAGGCTGGGTTAGTATATATCTATCAAAGATGAGAACAATGAGGTATAATTAAATACTAGCCGTGTAATAGACAACTCTTACTGTAACAGACACAAACTATCTAGCAGCATATACAGCTTTGGATACAGGTTTAGTCAGTATAGTCCAAGGTATGCATATCTATAGAGCCAACTTGTCGCTGTGGAGGAGCTATCATGACCATATTGAACACATGCAATTGAAGAACATTCTATTTTTCCTTAGCCATTGGAGCATCGACTATAGCTGCATTATTATAGCTGATGTTTTTAAACCTACAAGAGAACATTGTAATGTAATCCGAGTGTCACTAGGATGACTAATTTAGCAAAAACACTATATGAAGGGAGATATATGAACATCCACTAAATAAGAGTTTCATATTCATAGGTTGGCATCCAACGTGTAGGGAGGAGGTGATCAACATGATCCACTAATAATCCCAAGTTGACAATGAAACACCAAACACCCTAACTGAATATGGGAAAAAAGTTCTAGTGCAATTGTATGAAAGGGATCTAGAAGGGTTAACAGGGGTTGTGAAATCAGATTGAAGCTTGGCCCCTTCTAGATGAATTCATTGGCTAGATAACAATTAATCCATACTCATCAGCAAAAACATATGCAGTTACAAATGGTGCATTCCTTGAAGAGTGTCTAGTTTGCCCAACATTTGCTCAAGCCTTTGTTGTCACATGCCACCATGAGTAACGAGGCCTCTAACTTTACAAAAATGAGGACAAATTTGATAGAGCTCGAATCCCTAATTTAAATTGAAAGTCCTCCATCTATGGGGTGTAATACATTATGTATGATGTTTATGAACAATTATATGTGGGAATGGTGGGAATGCTCAAATTTCCAAATGCCAAAAAGTTATAGCTTGCCAACCAATAAGGAGAGTGCTTGACTAGTGTTAGGAGGTCCAATTTGTCGAGAGGAGAATGAGATTATAATGACTACTATTAAACTTCGCTATCAACATGAATATAGAATTAGACTAGTCTCTTTGTATTTCACCATATATGTGGGATCGATCTGCCAAGCCTTGTCGAGTGTTTGTCAACTTGCAAGAAGTATTGAAAGCTAATTGGTCACTAGTAACCATCTATCATACAACATTTCAAAGGCCAAGAGTACATACACAAAAGAAAACTTATCTAATCAAATTTAATATTCATTTGTTTTTCATCCAAATATCTATATATAAAGTAGATTTTCACAGAGCTTCCCCAATACATACTAGCTAAAACTAGGGTTCATTAAAAAATCAAACTATTTTTTCCCCTATATGCAACGAATGTAAAATCACCATTTGCCAATGCTTAAGCAACTAGTAAAGTCTTCTACCAAGCTCCCACAAACAATGTATGGGATCCATATGCACCTCAAATAGCACGAAGACCCACTATTTTGAGTCTCAATGATTTGAGGAACACCCCATAACTCTAAGCTTGTTGTCATGTTGACTGTCATTATCATCTCTTCATAGAGCATCTACTTTGTTCTTTAAAAGCAATCATGCTACTCTATGTTTTAATTTAAGATAACTAATCTAGTAAGCTATCTAATGGCATTTGCCACATACATACAATTTTGACATAAGCATAATCATTTATCAAGAAAGATAACTAATCCAATAAGCTATCTAATGGCATTTGCCGCATACATACAATTCTGACATAAGCACAATCATTTATCAAGAATAACAAGATGAAACACAAGGAAATCATCGTATTTTATTCCAACAAGAACTTATGATATACAATTGGTTACAAATGGGAGTCTATGCCCCATCTTCATAAGATTACATCAAAAGGATATAAACCAATACACTTGCTTTCAAACTATGTTAAGAACGAGGACACCCAAGCACATACACACGTGTATTTAAATGCACACATTCATTTTTAAGCATTCTCAAAATATATCTTTGCAATTCGATTTCTTCTCTCATTTTCTTTAGTGACTTTCAAAGTCCAACTTATAGACCCTCTTCATGGGCAAACTAGATCATAGGATCAACAAACAACTCATTGCCTCAACATCATGATAAGTACCACACTAACATGAAATAGTGCAAGAGAAGAAAAATAACTAAGCATTTCAACCACAACTCACAACTCTATTTTAAGGTCTTCATGGCCCCTTGATCAATGTTTGGCCAAGTTGCGGCCAAGCTGCAAGTAAGTACTAAGGTGTTGGGGCAAGGAGGGAAGTCTAGCCTCTACTATTATAACTAGCTATCCCCTAAGTGATCCAAACCCCAAAAGGTATTTGAAGAGATGCCAATCTAAATAAGAATATAAGAATCTAGATATATTTTATGTGGGTGTAGAAGCAATATGAAACAATATTAAAAAAAAGAAAGAAAGAAAAAGAACCAAAACATAAAGATTTATTAATTTGTGTTATGTATAAGGGATATGCTCGAGGAGACATGGTTGTTTATCTTCTACAATCAAATGCTATCCAATGTTAACTACTCGTGCATGTGTATACACAATATTAGATAACCATGAAGGTTAAAGAACCTTTGCGTGAGTTGGAATAGTTGCACTTCCATGTGTGACTTCCCTTTTGATGGTTGGATTGGTCACCATTGAAATTTGAATGCCAAAATTTGACCTTGAGTTCTGCCCCATTAGGAGTGAAGAAAGAAACATTGTTTTGTTGGCGGTACAAATAAAGGGGCTTCACAACGAAGAGTTTTTCTTGGTGCAAAGTAGGAGGCTCACAAAAGTAGAGGAGCTTCCCAAAGAAAAATGATCTTTACAATGAAGAAATGAGCTTCACAAAGGAATTGATTTGTAGAAAAGAAGTGACGTTTGTAAAGGACATGATAGCAACAAAGAAATGAGTTTCACGAAGGACCTGTGAATGCCTTGTGAAGTTTCAAGAGCTAAGCTTTGAACAAACAATTTTGTGATGTGTGCACAAAAGGCTTGTGAATGTCTTGTCAAGTCCTAAAAATATGCAAACAAACCTTGGGAAGATGTGAATCCATCTCCAAGGTACTTGTGTCACTTGAATCAACGCCCTATATATATATATATATATATATATATATATATATATATATATATATATATATAGATATAGGCCTATAGGGGGCCCCTCCAGATAGCCCCTCTCTATCTATCTGGGAGGTCGGGAGGGGCTATCTGGAGGGGCTATCTGGAAGGGCTCTCTGGAGGGGCTATCTGGAGGGGGAGGGTCCCCTATATAGATCTATATGGTATGGCCGCCCCTAGGCCCCCTATCTAGATATGGGGCCCCCCTCTAACCCATCCATAGAGAGGGGGAATAGAGGGGGCCTATACACCATAGAGAGAGAGGGGAGGCCCTGCCCCCCCCTCTCTATCTATATTTATCGGCTCCCATATTTATATATACGGGGAGGGAGAGAGGGCCATATAGAGATAGGGGAGGCCCTCCGATGAGGGCCATAGACTAGTGCCACTACACGAAGTGTAGCTATGATATCCCTAAGTTATTATCATTGGGTAAATGAAACTTCAATTATAGGGCATACTAGTTGGTTTCATTTAAACCATACCAAATAAATTTATCGATCCTTGAAAGAGTATTATACAATTTGTAAGGATGCTTGTGATCCTATTTTCTCGGATATAAAAACTTACCACTTGTTGCTTATTTCTCAACTTATTGTACCCTTCATGATCATTATAAGAACCAACTTGTAATATCAAGACCTAAATTATAAGTAATTTTTATTTTTATTCCAACATGGCGTAATATTTTACATATCATTCCCTCCTATTACATCATAGTCCTAAGATTGGGAGATTAATTTTTTCGAATGAAGATTAGGACATACACACAATAACATAGTTACAATTAGTTGATGAATGAGGATGCATGTCAAAAAGTATGGGCTAGAAACACTTTATAGTCCGTACCTACATGTGTGAGTAAGACACTTGTTCAAACAAAACCTCATGCGTAAATAAGGACACATTGAATGATTCACAAAAACAATAGTAGTAAGAATGGGCCTCACTACACTTCCTCAGTGGAAACTAGGCCTCGCTAAGCAATACATTTGATTTCATTTCCAGTGGGAGCTAGACCTCACTAAATATCAACACCTTGTGAATTCTATTCACAAAGGCCAATTTTATTGTTTGATTCAGTAAACATAATTCTTCCTCAATATTGTCGTGGGGATGATTTTCATCGTGTGGAACATAACCACAATCTTTATAATGGTTTTCACAAGTGAAAAATTGTAGTGCCCACACTTTTAATAGCTCAGTAGCTTGTTGTTTCTTTGCTCATAGACATGTTTTGACAGTGATTGGTTATATCTTAGACATCATATTTAGATATTTGATCTTATTAGACAGGTGTGGACATTTAGGCGTATAACGCCAATTTAGCTTAATTTCTATATTGTCGCATTTTCTTGTTATGTCATGGAAACTAAAGAATATGATGATGTGTTTGGAACCTAATTATATTGATGGTTAGTTGTTGCATGGTGGGATTATATGTCACTTTATCATCTTGTCTAACTTTTGGAATATTGAATATAATTATGCACGTTGTCGCATCTTGATTTCAGTAGGATGTTAGGTTAGTTTAGAATGCATTGATATCTTACTATGTCATTGAATTATATTGTATCAGACAGGTGCGGTTAATGTGTGCAATGAGTGTGCAGGTGACAGGTTTACAGGAGAACGTGGGATTTAGGCCAGCTACTCAATCTTGCACAAGCAGCCCATGGGCTGAGTCCTAACCATGTTCACTGTGTGAAGCCTTAAGATAGATGATTATTATTTTGGGCACTATGAGTGACCCCAAATTTATGTAATATATTGTGCTTTGAATTATTAATTTTGGTTAGGGTAGTTGGTTATGATGTAAACTTGTTTTGGGAGTTAATAACTCCTCTTTCATTTAAATTGTTGATTATGTTTAATGTGTCACTTAATCACAAGGGTTTAGGGTCACATGTGAGACCTTTGGGTGGTCCCCACACCCTCTACTCTTGTGCCAAAAATGTAAAACCCGAAATTAGGGTATTTTGGGCATTTTTGGGGACCCCTTTGTAGCTTGGGAGTCCCCCTATCATAAAAATGAGCCCTTGGACCCTACCTAATGGGTAGGGGGGCTTGTTTTCAAGGCTAGAGGGAGTTTTCCCTCCCTTTTTACCCCTTGTTTTGTCACATCCATGTAAGGGATGTGGATTTGTGTGTTTATCAAAAGTTCCACTTATTTTGTTTTACTTACATTTAAGGGAATTTGGGAGAAGAGGGCAAAAAGATAATTTTACCCTTTCTCTCTTTTGTTTTGGCATCTTTGACCTTGATGAGGGAGAGGGGTGACACATGTCACCCCCTCATTTGTGAGGATGCTTGTTTGCTCCTCTTCAAATTCCCATTCATGGGAAAAGAGAGGGACTTTTTTTTGGAACTTCTTGCTTTGGATGCTTGTGGATTTTGGAGCTTGGAGGTTGGCTTGAGTCAAGGTGTGAAGACATTTGAAGTTGGAAAGCTTTTTGGAGAGCTTTCCTTGAGGTAGGCTCTCATGTCTTTTGTTGTGTTGTTGCCTTTTTGTTGCTAGATTTGTTGCTTAAAATTGTTATTTGTTGTATGTGGATTTTGGTTGCTTGCTTATTTTCTTTAACTCCCTCCATCATATGGCATGATGGAGTTTTGGAGTGTGGGGGAAGAGAGAGGGAATTTTCCCTCTCAATCCTCAAGGCTTGATGGACAAGCCTTGTAGGATCTTATTGTTTTCCCCTCAAATGGTTGAGGTGGGGAAGTTGATTCATTTGGCTTGAATCTCCTTCCCCATTCTTGGTAAGGAAACCCCTTTTGGGGTTTGAAAATCCTTCCAAGGAGGACTTGGAGAAAGGGGGAGGAATAAGGAGGGTCTTGTTTGAATAAGGAGCAATAAGGAGGATATGGAGATGTGTATATTGTGCAAATAATTTTGATGCATAACTTTGGAGAACTTTCTCCTCTCTTCCCCACTTTTGAGGATGAACATGGGTTCTCCTCCTTGTAAATTTTGAGTCTTGTGTTGTTGTGAACTTTCTTTGGGTGCTTGTAGCATTGTTAGTTTACCCTCCTTCTTGTGCAAGTTTTGATTAGTTAGCCTCTTTCCCATGGGCTTGGGGGAGGCTAGCATGCATCCCAACCTTGGGATAGGCATGTGATGATGCCTATGGTTGGGTGGCAAACAAGCTCTTTTTCTCCTTGTATGGCTTTTGGGAAGACATGAAAGTTGGCCCTCAAGTTGAAGTGGATGGCCTCTTGGGCTCTTATTGTTCTTCTCTCTTCTTATGAAACCCTATTGCATTGTAACTCCTTTGGATATGGTTTCATCTCCTTGCTAATTCTCCATTTTGTAAATCCTGCATTCACTTGTAAATTTGAGAAATGGTGATTTAAAATGAGAAATCACTCTCTCAACTTGTAAGAAACTTGTAATGAATATTTTTGGTTGTTGTATATTTAGGAATATTTTTACAACATCCTTGTAGTCTAAGCTTGTGTAAGAGAAGTGTTGACTCAAAATTCTCATTTATTGTAACTTAATGTATCTCCCATATTTTATTGACAAACATGACTTATTACTTGTTAAGGAATTCTACATGTGTGTAATCTTGAAATGATCTTTTGCATTAAATTTGAAAGGAAATCTACTTGGTTATAAGAAGAAGTCTTGTTTTAACTTTGGAAGAAACTCTCTTATTTGTAAAATGCACTTTTCCTTTTTATATTAACATAGTTTTAGGAATCCTTTTGTTAATTTTGTGCAAAGGAGATTGAACTTAAAAATGTGATAGCTTTCTTGTTTCTTTTGTAAAAAAAAAAATTTATATACAAAGGATATCACATTAAATCTTCATATGTGTGTGTGTGTGTTTTTGTGTTATATATGCTTTTTTTTTTAATACATTCTCTTAAGAGAAATGTTATTTCAAATATATATATATATATATATATATATATATATATATATATATATATATATATATATAATTTTCATAGGTATATAACATATTGTTAGGTATACAATATGTTATATATACCTATGTATTAACTATATATATATATATATATATATATATATATATATATATATATATATATATATATATATATATATATATATATATATATATATATATATATATATATATATATATATATATATATATATATATATATATAAAGTGGTGGGGGGGGGTTCGGCCCCACCCACTTCGCGCCTGCTTTTAAAAAAATTATATATGTTATGGGGGGGGACAACCCCTCCCCCCTCCGCCCGTCCTCCATACCCGCCCCCAACCAAGAGCCTCCCGCCCCTGCGGCCTTGTTCCCTGCCGCTTGCCCACTGCCGCCCCACACCCGCCTTCCCACGACACCCCGCCGCCTCCAAAACCCCGCCGGCCGGCCGCCATGGCCCTTCCGCCGCCTGTCCCTCCCCGTCCCCTGCTGCGGCCTCCCTGCCGCCACTCCCCCACCTCCAAACCCTGCAACTTCCACCACGTCCTCCCTCTTCCACTCTCCCACGCCGCCCTCTCTCAGCCCACAAATCCGTCGCTTTCACCTGAACTCAAACAACAACAAAAGAAAAAAAAAATATAATAACCAGAGATAAAAACCCAATAAATAAATAAAAAGAATAACAAATGAATAAAGAGATATATATATATATATATATCTTCTACTTCAAAAGTAAAATATATAATTGCAGCTAGGGTTTACAACAAGGAGGCTCCATAGCCATCCATCATCTTGCTTTGGAAGAAACAAAGAACATATATATATATATATATATATATATATATATATATATTTTACTTCAAAAGTAAAATATATAATCAACAAATAGGGTTTACAACAAGGAGGCTCCATAGCCATCCATCATCTTGCTTGAAGAAACAAAGATATATATATATATATATATATATATATATATATATATATATATATATATATATATATATATATATATATATATATATCTTCTTTACTTCAAAAGTAAAATATATAATTGCAGCTAGGGTTTACAACAAGGAGGCTCCATAGCCATCCATCATCTTGCTGGAAGAAACAAAGAACAACCAAAAAAAAAAATGAGAATTAGAATAAAGAGAAAGAGAAGAAAATGACAAAGAGAGGATTAGGACAAAATGTTAGGGGGAGTTTTAAAATCTAGGGTCAGGATTTGAATGATCCTAGGGTTCAGAATTAATCCTACACACTTTTGGACATGGGACCTTTTGTGGGAATTGTAAATTAAATAAAGGAGGGGATGAGGGTAAACATAAAAAGGGGAAATTAAACCTATTTAAGGATGTGTAGCTATTGTTTATGTGGCAATTTTAAACAAAAGAGAGAGATATTCAATGTGTGAAAATTTAATAGATAAGTAAATAATTAAAGACGGGTTTAGGTTAGTAATTAGTTAATTTAGGTAAATTAATATCGTATAAATTTAGTAATTATCAGGAAAGGATATAAAAATGTATTAGTATTAACTAATCCCTTAAAAAAAAATTTACCCTGAAATTTTAGTCACGTTTGGTGCGTTCTTTTGGTGTCCCAGGAGGGGCATTACAAAAATTACTTGTGTTTCTTGAACTTACCATCAATCAAGTATTTTTCTTTGTATAGAGTTTGTCATTAAATAACCATGTTGCTTGCAATAGGAACATACAAACATATTTTTGGGCGGCCGTGTTATACACGAGGACAAAGAATTGTGACTTGATTCGGGAGGAATATAAAGCTTGTTCTTTACCAAAGAAGGCAATTTCCTCTTTAATTGAGTCAACTTTCTTAGCTCACTTCTCTTCATAAATTAAATACGAGATTATATCTTCCAAACTCGGTTCGATTTTATTTAATTTAATCACAATGTTGGCATAGCTAGTAGGTACGTTATTTAATAGAATAATGTTAGCATCTACATTTACTACAACTTTAATTCCAAAGCATTGTTTTCTTAGATAACGAAACTTATGTGTTGAACCAGACTACCACGTTTCTCCATCTTCAATTAACTTTAAAAACCATTTTAATGAAATATTAAAATAAAATTATAAATTTTATAAAACTTTATTTATTTTTAAATGGCTTTAAAACTTTTTAAAAACATGCAAAGTTATAAAATTTTACAGAAATTTTTGTGTAGTAAAACCTTTAGGCTTGTCTTTGCATCTTTCATTGTTGTCACTATTCACAAACGCTTTACCATAAAAATTGTCTTCCAACTAGAAATTTTAATGCCTTTCCTTGTCCCACACTTTGTTTCTTGCTAGTACACCTTCCACATGTGCTTCTCTTGTTGGTTGCACTATGTTTTGGACACCCTTTCCATTGTAGACAAACGTATGGCAACAAAAGCGACAAAAAAACTTTATAGTAAATTTTTTGTAGTAAAACTTTTGAGCTTCTCTTTGCATCTTTCACCGTTGCAACTAAGAGACACCTTAATTCACAAATGCTTTGCCATAAAAATTGTCTTCCAACTAACAATTTTAATGCCTTTCCTTGTCCCACACTTTGTTTCTTGCTAGTATACCTTCCACAGGTGCCTCTCTTGTTGGTTGCACTATGTTTTGGACACCCTTGCCATTGTACAAATGTATGGCAACAAAAACAACAAAAAAACTTGGTGTTTTACTTATGTTGGTATGTCCCTCACAAATGTCTTTATTCAACAACAATTCTCATTTATTACACATGCTATACATAAAGAAATTGCTCATTTTTAACTCGGCCCAAACAAGAATAAAATAGCATTCTTACTATACATGCTTTTATAATGGTTCAATGTTCTAGCTCTTCCTACCATATTCTCTTAGGGTCTCCTTGCTCTGAGACCAAATGTCAATTTCATTAAAAACGTACCAAATAGTTTTATTGATTCATGAAGGATTACTTATGCAATTTCAATGTAAATTTTTTATTCTATTTTATAGGATATACTAACTTATCCAATTATCCTCAACTTATTTTTATTTAGTTATAACAACAAACCTGTAATTAATCAAACCTATTAAATTCTAACTAATTTTTTATTTCACCAATTATAGTGTAAATTTCTAGCTAACATTATAAGCCCACTCATAATATTAGGTAAAAATAAGTTCTTACCAAGTTTGAAAAGGCCAATATAATTATGCCCACGTCAAGGTGTCTATTGGTTGTCATTATATTCAAATAGTTCACACTTTCACATTAAAATCATACAATATAGTAATAAGTCCTCAAATTACTAAAAAGAATCTCATAAATACAATTAAGTTGGCCTAGATAATCACACTCTATTTTGTGAAAAAGAATCCCCGTGATCATAAATAAACTAACTCATTTAGTCATTCGTTGTATTTTGAGAAGAAAACTCACCACTTACAAGGTATACAAATAAATCAAAATACACCCATTTGTTGATAGTAATCTACGAACTTACCTCTAGTATGAAGAAAAAAGAAATAATAGTAATAACACACCTACATGTTAACAAAGAAAACACACCACCTACAACCATTGAAAATATATCTTCAACTTAATTTTTATTGATTCTTAAGGCGATGGATTTAACATATTTCTTCTAAGGAACTTCGTGAGAAAGATATGTCGAAGTCCATTTTTATCTTACAATTTTATCACGTGGCCTTTAAAAAGGCTTTGTTGATTACAATCAATTAATATAGGAAGGAAGGGCATAAGAAAACGAGAGGATTAAGTTGTTATCATTCTATTGATGAGAATGGTCTACCCAACTTATTATGTTCTTCCCCACAAATGTTAACCCAAAATGAAAAAGTGATCAAAGGTTCCAATTCCTTCCAATGCTCAAGTAACATATATGGCTTCAACCTCTAAGTATCAATGATCAATAACATGACAAAGGTCTTCTATTTCCTATGCCTCCTACAAATATTTCTATTGACTAGACCCTTAATTGATCCATTGTGTGCCATCAATTTATAAGCAATAATTATTATGGGATCCTATTGGGCTCTAATTGAATCATGTCCTCTTCCTTTCGTAATGAAGATCAATCAAGTATATATCTCGCAAAACTAAAACATAAAACCACTATGGAAAATATAGGTGGTAATGGAATTATATAAGAAACTAGTCCTAATCTTATGGAAAATTTTAAGATTCCCTCAAAAATTGTAGAAAGTATTTGGTGAATTTTGAAAAAACCACCTTTGTATGGATGATGAATCATTTAAAAATTTGGTATCGGCCGGTAGCAATTTTTGACTAACAAGATATGATGTCGGCCAAAAACATATGTAATTTTATTTTAATTTACAACAACAATTAAAATGACTAGCTCGACGAGAAATATGTCCTCACA
Organism: Taxus wallichiana var. yunnanensis; assembly: GCA_018340775.1. NCBI lineage: Eukaryota > Viridiplantae > Streptophyta > Pinopsida > Cupressales > Taxaceae > Taxus > Taxus wallichiana. The sequence continues at coordinate 724,116,086 of CM031235.1, forward strand.
AAATGTGGCGCAAAGAAAAAAAAAAAAATGATTTTTGGTGAAAAATACAGATTTCACTAATTGTGTATGGAATTTTTTTATTTTTTTGATATTAGCAATTAAAATGATCGTCTCAATGATAAATTTTTCCTCACAATATATGGCGTAAGAAAAAAAATCCCTATACTACTTTTTTTTGGTCTAACGACATCATTGGAAAATGTTACCAGTTATTAACATTTTTGTATCCTACCGATCGGTAGTATAAAATATGTTGTCGACTAGTAGCATATTGTATGCTACCGACCGACAACATATATTATATAGTTGGTCGATGCATAAAAATGCTATCGATCGGTAGCATAAAAAATGCTATCGATCGGTAGCATTTTTGTATGCTATCGGCCGGTAGTACAAAATATGTTGTCAGCCAGTAGTACATTTTATGCTACCGGCCGACAACATATATTATATTGTTGGCCGATAGCATAAAAAAATGCTACCAACTAACATCATAAATGCGAATATCACGAATTTCAATTTCTCGCCAATGGCGAATTGTCTGCTAAAATTAACTTGTACCTAGAATTTTTTGGCGACCCGGTCCTAATTCCTACCCTAAAAATTTGCCAATTTCAAATTTTAGAAAACTGGAATATTTGTGAATTAACAAATATTCACCACTAAAATTTTCCATGCCTAATCTCTCTAACATCTCAAATCCTCTAATAAGAGACAAACATAGCTTGGATCCCATCCAATCCTCCTAGTATTCGGTTTGAGGTTTCAATTAAACAAACACTATATCACCTTCTATGAAATTTTGATCAACTTTCTAAGAATTAAGACACCTCTTCTAATTACTTTGTGCCTCTTGTGAGATGTCTAATCTATGCGACCATCTCCTATATGTCACAAATCATGTTGTGTCTAACAACATGATCTTCCAACTAACAAAAAATCAATGTTATCATTTTGTCATCCATACAATTTTTGAAAATATCAACTATGTGTTGTTTTAAAACTTCATTTAAGGAGAAAAATTCACCCATCACGTCTTTTGGTCCACGATATACATGTTTAGAACATCTGCAAATATAATATTCTATGAGCTTAATCATTGGTCTCATAGAGACTCACAATACTAAACTTCATCTTTATATGCAACGCTTGCTACAATTCCTTCAAAATCTAAGAGTGAATTCGAGTCTCTATACAAAATGATCTTATCTAAGATATCGTGTATTCTATTGTTATAATCCACATTTAATTGAGCTTTATACCATGCATCATAGGTATCTCTTGTAGGAATTAAATGTGCAACCTTGATAAGTTTTTCTAGCATCAAGATATAACTGTGGTATCATTCAATCACATAGAGTGTGACTATATGGAAGCTTCATCACATATCTAGTCTTGGATCATCTAGTACCATAACCTATAACCTATAACCTCACGCCTTATCCCAAGCCAATACTAAAACCTTATCTAGTTTGCATGCACCTTCACTCTTGATGATGTAATATATGATTTTTTATGTGCCTCGTTCATAACCATCTATATGATACCATCATCTGAAATCTCATCCATGCATCACATAAATCTCATCAAGATATTCATTTATAAGGTATACCTAATTGTTTTGTTTGTTGACTCGCCTTAGTACTTCTCAAAATGGAGGTAACATGTGCATACAAACCATCTTGATGTTTTACATCTAAGATATGACCCCTTAGATTGCTCTAAAATCCAAATGTATTACACATGTCACTACCAAATTTCTTGTGCTTTAACTCATGTTAAATACATGTGCTAAAGTCAATTTTAAGTCGCGCTTAAAACGTGGTTTTTATCCATTGTATCTAAGACAACCTTTGCAATGTCACGAGTCTTTTAAAAGTCTTGCGTTCTTAAAATCTATCCTAATTGCATCATAATTATTTTTATTTAAAGAATTATAAATATGTTATAGTTTGGTCATAATTCAATTCTCTCATGTCGTAAACATATCATTAATTTTCCATTTGTCTATCATACGGTAAATGTGGTCATACTGCTGTTAACCTTGATTTCACAGAGTTTGGATTTTAATAAATCATTTCATTGTCAATTTAATGCATTGAGTGGAACAAAGCTATTAGGATGTTACAAAATATTTAGAGGAGATAAGACTTGTAGTGAAGAAAACAACACACCTGTGGAGGATACCACATGTATAGTGAAGATTTCATATTTGTGAGTTACATTCATGTACCTATCTCATATTTTTCAGAATTTTTTAAAAGACATACATAATTTCTTTGCATTTTTCGTGTGCATTTAGAAATAGGTCCCATGAGTGATTCAAACGCGTGAACAATGAACCAAAAAAAATGACATGGTAGTGAACATTCATAAGAAATTTTAGTCTATTCTTGCAATAGGCAAGGATAAATGAAGGAATTATTCTCATCCCACATATTTAAAAAATTCCCTTGGAGAAAACTTATATTGAACAATGGAGGATGATATTTACTGGGTACTATTCATTTAATGAAAACTTGTATCAATGTGTTAGGTAGTATTTTTTAAAATGCACTACTAATGGTTGAGCATGTTTTTCCCTATTGCAGACATTTCACACCAACTCAACCAATGTGATGTTCTAATTTTCACCACAATTGATAGCCCACCTCATTCCTCTCCTTTGGCACCCAATGTTTTCCCACCTTGGTGGAATCCAATAAGATCATTGTTTAATATTATTTTCATATTTAATTTAGTGAAAATAATAAACATGTTTTCTTATTACAAACATAACAATAAAAAATGAATTCTTGTAGCTAAGGGGTTGTGATGTATTGAAAAATAAGGAAACTAACAATTTTGAGGTTTTGAGTTCAAACCCCCTTTGTTAGCATGGACAATAGCACACCCCATACTAGGTCCCTATTTGTGCCCTAGGTTCACTTGAATGTTGTGGCCAAGTTGTTAGAGTCAACACATGATGTGGTGTGCTCTACTCTCAGTCATGGGTTAAATCCCCAATTGCGGGGTCCCCAATAAATACGAATTCAACTGGTGGTGGCCTATCCACTATTTCTCTCAATAAAGAAAACAAATGAATTCTTGTTCTAGGTCACAAAATGAAGAATGATTTATTAAGTACCCACACCATCATATAGTCTTTTGAGGTAAATTACTCCATTGCAAATGTTGAGCCACTTTTATTAATCATTGATCCATTGCAAAATATTCTTCTTGTCATTTCTTTTAGAGTTCAAATGAAGAAGATGAAGCTCAAAGTGATGACCACATGAGGAGTAGACATGCAATTGTAGACCAATATTTGTGTAAAGATAAAGTGAAGGCTACATATATTTAATATGAGAATGTGAAATGATTTAGATCTCCTAGATTATTTTAAAAAATTGCACAAAGATAAATTTTCTTTTAGAGAAGTTGGTGCATGGCCTACACATATCCCACTTCTTTTAGAGAATTTGGTGATGAAACATTTAGGTTTTGGCTTCAAAGTTACATGATCTAAGCATCCACTATCCCAACAACCAAGTTATAGTTTTTCATTATAATATTGGTCACCATTGGATCTAATTTCAAAGATTCGTTAGTGGAGTTGGGTCAATACCTTGGTATGGTCCATAATGCAATTTTTACATAATGGACCAAGTTAGTTGAGAACACACATAATATGTCATCCTACACTCTTTGCAATAATGCAACAACTATGAAAGAAGCAAGGATGGGTAGAGACATGTATGTGATGCATGCTCACACATACTTGAATAGTTGGAATTATAGATTTAACAAATATTATTATCTTTATAAATAGTACTTCAGGTTGTAGGGCAACTTTCACTATGAAATATCAATTTGTTGGGTGTACAATCGACAAAAAATAATAAATGCCATAATATTTGTCTTTATACTTTATGGTGGACGAAATAATTGATATCAATATCATGAAATGATTGCTCATTGATTAACTTCTAAAAGGAGAATTCCAACTAGATTGAAGGGTTATGTTAGGATCTTAGATTACTTGTTTCTTTTATAATATTGTAATAAATGAAGATGTTAATAAAAACATTAGAAACTTCTTTTTCATTTTATTTCATATACAAAATCATTCAAGATACACATAATATACATATTGCACATTAATGTTTATTTATTACACCCTTTAGGTACATGTTGAAGGTTCTTTATATGTATGAATTTTGTGTCACCCCCTTATCATCACTTGCATACCCAAAACATTATAAGATGTCATAGAGAGTATGTAAATAAATCCTTCGATGTAGAAAAATATACGAATCAAATGAAACTTATCACCACTTACATCCACAAAACAAAAGATGTCATCGAGAGAACTTAAATAATTACTTTAATGCAGAGACATATGCGAAACATATAAGCATTAGAAGAGACAAACAACCAATGATCAAGACAATATTTATCATAATCCTTGTGTTCCAATGGTTTATCAAAATATAGTTGAAATGAGTAGGGGTTGGACATGATACATGATATGTTTTATTGCAATGATACAAATACAAGTAATGACTTTAACGATAATATCAATGAAACAATAGATGATAATATACTCAATCCCCCTAAGATAATGATGACATTAGTTATATAAAAATAAAAATTGTGATAAAGGCCATGTCGAGATCTACACACAATCTAGATATGGATTACTATTGATGGTCAAACAACTTGTCTTAATACATATGATAGGAATAACATCTCTGTCATTAAAATGACATGAGATGAAAACTGTATTATTTTTGGCCTAGAATGAAAAAGGATGTGACTAGATTCGTGGCTAAGTGTCTTAAATGTTAGCGGGTCAAAGTTGAACACTTTCACTTTGGAGGCCTTATTTATCCACATGAAATTCACAAGGAAAAGTAGGATGTCTTTCTATGGACTTTATTTCAGGATTTCCTATAGCTAGATAACATCATGACACCATATCTTTTGTGGTTGATAGGATGACTAAGGTTTCTCATTTTATTCTAGGACATTTAAAAGATGGTGCACTAGTCTTTGTTGAAATGTTTGTGAAAGAATTCGCTAGGTCGTATGGAGATACTATGGTAATCGTCTAAGATATAGAAAAGTTATTCACATCAAGGCTTTGGGAAATTCTGACAACCTTTAGTACTAGGATAAACACTAGCTCATCATACCATCCTATAATAGATGGGAAAACAGAAAGAGTAAATCAAGTAGAAAAAATATGCTCCACGTTGTTGTAATAGGAAATTGACTTTTCTAAAAATTCCTGAAAAAAGACTTAATTTTTGTTCCAACACATAAAACTTTCTCCAAAAACGAGTTTTAATTGTAAGCGCCTATATTGTGTTTCTCCTTGAATTGCTTGGAATGTAAATGCAAGTCAAATTTTTTCTTGTAATACTTGTCGGAGACCTTTTTTACCTTGAAGGCATCTTATTAGGGGAGTCCTTGCCAAGAAAAGGTAAGCCTTTCCAACAAGACTCATTCTCGTGTCTTTACCTTCATACCACACCCCATTTTGTTCATCCTCCTTGTTTACCGACATGACATCACTTGAAATTTGTATATATTTATTTTGACTGTTAGCAATTGATACTTTCCTTTTATCGAATCCACATTTGGTGACATCCCATGCTATATTTATGTCAAGTTTCCCAACAAATTGAATTGCTACCATTATTGTTGGTCATCCCTATAAAAATCTCTTAATCAATGCATTCCACCATATGCATCATCATTGTTTGGCTAAAAATCAGTTGCATACAATAGCGATCAACATACGACAAACCCCTGGTAGCACAACTATACAACTAGGAATCACACTCAAGTAGTTTAATGGATACATTGATAGGCGGTGTGACAGAGAAACAATGTAGGAGGAAGTGCATTGATGAAGAAAGGGATAGAGGGAGGAGAGTTAGATGTGAAGTGAAATTGTAGAGGGCGATGTAGTAGTCCTCTTATTTCTTTTGGAAAGTCACATATGGAGAACATAATTTGTGCCAATTTCTAGAAGAAGAAAGGGGTTGTGATGTAAAAATCCTTAAGGCAATGTACTTTAGAGATAACTCCTGAAAGTAATCCCTCGTTATTCAAAAATACCAATGCTTATGTTGAATTTTCCATTGATAATGCTACTATTGCTAGTGTTTGAACACACGACCTTACATTGTTTTTAATATTTTCTCAATTTTAAGTGAAACTTGTGGCTCTGTTCACCTTGCTCTAGGCCAAGCATTTTTCGTAGGAACCTAAACCAACATCGACGAATCGTTTGTTGTGTGAAAAGGAGGAAAAGGAGGGTTTGGAAGCAAGATTTACACATTCTACGATTTCAAACTACTTTTCTTTCTCATGTTTATGTCATGGTTGTAATAGGGATTTTTTTAGTGGCGAATATTTGTAATTTGACGAATATTCCATATTAGGAAAATTTGGAAAGGCTAAATTTTCAGAGTAGGTCAGTGTCCAGTTTGCCTAAAAGTTTTAGTATAATTTTTTTAGGGGTCAACTTTGCCTACTATTGAAAACTACTCCTATATAAACCTTGGTAATTTTTCGAGTAGTATACTAGTAACTTACTACTAAGGTACCATCCGAATAATAATCAAGTACCGTGAACTTGCGAAGTACTAACAGATAAAGTGTGGATCAAACTGATTATTGCATACGCACGACAAGCCAAGATTTGAAGACCAATGACAACAAAGGCTTGCTGACGTGTGACAAGGAAGATTTGTAGACGGGCGACAACAAACGTTGTTGTCATGCGACACCAACCCTTATTGTCGTGTGATAACAACCTTTGTTGTCGTGCGACAACAAAACTTGTTGTCGTGCGACACCAAGCTTTGTTATCGTGCAACAACAAAACTTGTTGTCGTTCGACAAAAAAAATGGAACAACCTTTAGAAACTACCAGGCGAAAATTTCCTTCTGAAAACCAAGAAAATTCGCCTCTCCCGCGAAAGTGGATCCAAGTATATTCGTCAGGGATATTCCAACTCATATTCCCCATAGGCTTCTTAAAATGAACCCTGGGTTGTAATGAGGGATGAATTAAACGAGAAAATGGAAAAGGCATAGTTTGCATATACAACGAAGGGCATACGAAAAATGTGTTGATGTTAAGATCAATGGTCCATATCTTGTACACCATCATAATTCCTTCCAGAATTAAATGTAAAAAAATAAACTCATTCTTATTGTGACTATTCATGATACTAGTCATTAACATGACTTGAAGGAGTTGTTTCCAATATGGGACTTGAAATTGTATGGAGCTAGCATTCCGATGTGGGACCTGAAACAAATTTGTCGATGAAAGGCTTGTCCATCTTGGATTATCTTTCTAACGAATCCTCACACATGACATGAGGATTGCACAATCAAAGCAAGCAGATTAAAATGTGATCCAATAGGTGAAGCCAAGGGAAATTGTTAATGCAATATTTGTTGAATATTAAATCTATCTTAATACTTGCCAACTAAAAAAAAAAAAAAAAAAAAAAAACTTTATTTTTAATAGTTTTGTAATTTTTGGGATTATTACAATTACATTATTGTGTTTTAATAATATAAGTGTTGAACAATAATTAAAATATGTTAACACAATGAAAATAGAAAATACTTTAGAATAGAAAAACATAGTATACTAAGAATAAATTGCAACACATAATGTAAGGTCACAACAAATTTGATAACTTCAAATATTATTAATAAAATATAAGTGGGATATATCGAATCATTGAGGAGATTTACTTGCGGCACAACCAATAAAAAAATCGGTTTGGATAGTACAAGAGTGAAAATCCTAGAGCAATATTAAAAAATTAAAATGTCAACATTGCTCAAAGGTTTAGAAGAAAACAGTGTACACATATTCACCGCCCCATAAGCATTATATATATATATATATATATATATATATATATATATATATTTCCTAGTACTACAAAATGTAAAAGAGATGATAGCACTCAGTGGCACCCTTATGAGAGGAATTACATGATGTAGAGATGCCATCTCATAAGACAATTGGCAAGTCTCATGTCATTTCCCTTGATGTCCACATTTTCCCTCTCTGCTCTCCCGAAATTGCTAAGGCGGATCTAAAATCTGTGGGTCATGCATAATTGACCGCATGTTGACTGTGGTGGTAGTGCCGGTGGGACACAAAAATTTCATCAACCACCTTGATGTCTTGCACGGAGAGGATGCATTCGTCATAGCCGAGATGTAATTTTGCCTATTGGATGGCTATGCGAATGTCATCTGTAAAGTTAAGCAACGCATACATAACATACATTCACCAATGTCTCCACATTTAGTTTTGGATCATCCTCTCTGGATGATGACCACCCGACCATACAATAGTATGGGAGGTGAGAGAAGGGTAGAAGGCACTTTTTATTTTCTCTATCAAAGGCCGCCTTTCACTCTTTGCTTTGACATCTTCACTTTACAACTTCCTCCCTTCTTATCAAAGCACATTCTCACCTCGAATTCTCTCAACCATGACAAAATTACCAATGGAAAATCCTCCAAAATGATAGAACTTAGAACCCAAGTGTAATCACCATGTAATAGTAGCTTATAACAAATTGAGGGACTTTTGGAATTCTATAAAGTGGAGATACCATCTCACAAGATAGGCAGAGGGACTTAGATGGACAGGGGTGTTGCGGATGGAAAGCCAATGGAGATGATGCGGCAATTTTGCCACACAAAGGTGAATGGTGGAGAAGCCTTAATTCGTTGTTCCTACCATTCACGGTTTCCCCGCCCTCGAATCAAAGAACCTCTATGCTCGAAACCACTTCGGTAAATATAATCAACCACATGTTGACCATGGCGGTGGTGCGGATTGGAATAAAAACATTCCATCAGCCATGTTGGTACCCTAGGTGGATAGGCAGGACCAAGTGGATGTTGACCGTCTGATTGACATACAACTACAGTGAAACCGTGGGATTATCGGCAACAGCTCGGGCGTGTTCACTGTAAACAAACGCCTATCAATGTAACAAACTTGAGAGCTATTATAATTCAGACACATACAGTTTAATTGCTCTGCAATGATCCGCTATGGTCTCTTAAATTAAATATTGTTACTTGTTTTGCCTTCTCGATCCCTCCAACGCCTTGCAAAATCCATTTTGTGCATATCATGTAAACATGGCATTCCATGAGACCACATCTCTTTCAGGAATTTCGTCAAACAGTTGACATGCCTTTCCCGAATGCTTCCACATTTTACACACGTCTACAACTACATCTGCCGAAATTTGGCGTCCATTATGCTTTACTGGATGTCCATGTCCTGCTCTAAAGCTCCCATTTTGACAGAGCGACGCTACCCAAGGTTATGGAGTCTGGATTTAAACCTGATACAAATCTTATTCTAGGAAAAGCCTTCACATAGCTTTATTACAGAGTTCCTTAGTTTCTAGGGTTCCGCAGTTGTGGGCATTGTCTCATCCTTCCATAGTGTGTTTTGTAATGCACTGCGGATGGAAATGGTACTCTGTGCATGAAAAGCATCACCATGAGCGTGTCCAAGCTCTGTTGGCCTTACTGTACCAGAGATGTTCGGAAAGTGGGGTTTCCTTTGAATGCAAATGAGGGAATTATGGGGTTTACAAAAGCTACCGTGGGTGAAGATGTATAGATTAGAGAGGAAGTGAGAGAATTGAACAGAATTTCTAGGAGTGCCATGAAAGACTGAATGAATGAAAAATTTTAATGACATCCACGAGATTGAAGAGTCTATGGGACCAAACGAAACCGAAACATTAAGTTGTTTTCAGACTCTTTGCCATATCAGCTCTTCTATTGTGAATCTTGAGCACTAAACCAGCGATCTTTTGAAGTTTTGTTTTTTCAAATAACTCATTTAAGTTGTCCACTTTTAATTCGTTTTCATACTAGATACGAATATCATCATATGCTGAACACTCCATAATGAAATGTCATTCCGTTTCAACAACCCCTTTGCTGCAAAAAGACAAATTCTCCTTTCCCAATCCTCTTTGGGAATAGTCCATCTACCGGTTTCACAACGAAGATGATGTGATCCGGTCCTCAACTAAGCCACTAAAATCCTTGTCTTACCTTTGATAATTGTCTTTAGATAAGCTTTTTCATCATGCTCCCAAGTGGGGTTGAATTCTTTGATATATTGTGCTTTCTTACAACCCATTTGCTTTGTCCACATGGTAGTCCTAAACTTCTCCATCACATAATTTTTATTTCCATGTTGTTGTTAGGACACTCCTAAAAATTGATGCCCCATTTGTTCATCCATTTGTTGTTTTGTTTCATCCAGGTTTTCTTTCTGCGCTCTAGATTATCCTCTGTAACCATTTTGGGCCAGCAAAGATCGTCCATGCTTTCAACTTTTTTCAAATAGCTTATAACCGAGTTATTGCCGATGCTTCCATCGGGAAGGTACTGCTTCAGCTAACAAGATATCATAAGGAACTGTTGATTTAACTTTAAGAGTGCTTGTGATTAGATGTTTCTAGATTCTTTCTAATTGTCGCCATCCATGCTCTGACATGCTACTTCCCCAAACCTCGCAACTGGTAAGAGCAAAAACTGTGGGTAACCAACAAACCAAAGAGAGTTCTCTTATTTTTCCAGAGTCCCAAAGCTCAACTTTCCTACACCTATTTTGAAGTAGGTAAGATGCTTTCCAACCTCCCTGTATCATTTTTGTTCTACATGTCTCCCAACTAAGCTTGTTGTGTAAATCAATCCCAAGATATTTATATTTTGTAACAATTTCCAATGAACTCCCTAAAAACAAAGTTAATTTGTCTCTCTTTTCTTTTTAGAAAAAAGAATGAGTCAATGAATAATGCATTTGTTCAATAAAATTTACCTTTAAAGGCTCTATTCAAACTTGCTTTACGGGCTTCAACATCGACATTTTTATGTAATGTCTTACCGATATATGAATTGTATTTTGGGTGAATAAATCTATAGTGTAGTGGGTTGGCATTGAATTTGATGCCTCACAAACAAATTTATAGAGACAACTTTTCAGATATTTTCCTTCAAATTATTGTATACAACATTGATACTATATACCGTACACACACATTAAATCACAATTGCTTTTCAAATTTATAACTTGGAGTATTGTTAAATATAAGAATCAGTAATCAACCATCCAATTTAACACCTTGTTATTGCTTATTTTGTTTAGGGAATAAATATAATTAAGCGTTCATATATACGCCAAGGAATTTTTTTGAATAACTTTTTTCTCTTTTTAAGAATTGTTATCTAGAATTTGCTTTATAGATATTGAAGTATATTTTTAAGGATATTTAAGTTTGTGTGTTTACATCACGTGAGATTCCCGTCATGGATAATTGCTAACACGATGATGTGATACACCTATGATCTTAACACACATCTATTTAGTTGTTATTGTGTGCATGTGTTTATTGACTATTGGCCCTATATGTATGCACTTTTGATTGATTACCATGTCTTAATTATGTATGGGGAATAGGTAAACATAAAGACCATACAACAAGTATGAAAAAACAATCCCCCTTCTCATTGCTTATGAATATAGAAATGTCTTAGAAAATATACCAATTTCTTCCTCCACATTTGTAAAACATGTAACAATTCATTTGCATCCCATCCGACATACCTTGTAACTTGTATAATTGTTAGTAAGGTAATAATGAACATTTCTAACATCACACATATGTAAATATCCAATAAGCCCCACCAAATAAGATGAGTACATTTTTTGCATGTGTAGAACACCTAATTTGTTAAAATTTCCCTCCCTTAGTGCAAAATACAAACCAAGGCTTTTAGTAAAGCACTAAATGTAGAATTTGTAAAAATATACTAACCACTGAAAGAAGTGATTGGATTTATTGTCTAGATCAAGTGAGTGAAAGCAATCTTAAATGATTAATTTTCCAAGCTTGCAAAGTATCATGACATGCACTTCCAAGTTGGAACTTTTCTAAACTAAGTCATGAAATGGAAAATCCTGTTGAAGATGTTGTATATTAAAATAGGGAGGTTGAGTAAATTACAAGCTTTCAAGTGATGAAATTCGCATTCAACAAAAAATTATTAGAAAGAAAAATGCATTTTGTATTAAACATTGCATAGTATACAAATGAAGCATTTTAAAGTATTCAATTGTCTCTAATCGGTTACAGATGTAGCTACACATTACAAAATAAAGAAGAAATAGAGGCTAGAAACATAACAAATATGTACAACCAATTGTAGTTGACATCAACACATTAACTTCATACGATGTAGATGTTGTAGTTGATGCTTACCAAGGGCATCTATTTACAAGTGTAAATAAGTGACTTTGAATGTACACACAAACACACTTGAAAACATATTAGTTGATTTTGTTGTTAATGGATCTACCTTAGATCCATAACTGTTTTAAGGTAAGTAAAAATTAATACGATAGTAAATTAAAAATGATGACAAATAGATGATGGAAACAACCGAAAATAAGTGTTATACTTGTTTGGAGGCACTTAATATCATGGACAACAAAGATCTTGAATTGAGCGATGATAGTTGTGGGACTGTGTAGACCGTCAAGAAGAAAAGTCCGAATAATGTGTAACTCTTGTTAAAATTTGGAAAATTAAAGGATGCGAACATACATTTAAGTTTTCATAATTTACTTAATTAAATTCCAAAAAATGAAATTGACACTCATTCATTAGATTTAATAGACATATGTGCATTTGCCAATATAAAATTAAAAAGCATAAATACGAACTTGAGATACAAATGCATCAAGATGACAAGTGAGACAAGAAGCCAATTTATTGCACATATTATAGTTTTGAATAAGGTCAACTGAAGATTTTTTATACTGTCACATGCTTGATTGCCTTGTCAATTGTAACATTTTAGATTACAAAACTGATTATTCTTGGGTAAGTGCACCAATCTGGGGGCCCAAAAAGAGAACACAAATGTGAAAATAAGCAAAACGCTTTTGTTTTTTTGGTCTGGTGATTCACAAAGCTAAAACACGTACACATTATGTGAATCTATAAATTAAAAAAATGATCCCTTCCTCATTTTTATTTCCCCAAACGCGAATTTTAGAGAAAACCCTGCAATCACGTTTCATATTCAACCAATTAGCTCCCAAGATCATTTGCAAATCGCCACGAAGATTGGAATTGACAATGGTGCCACGGAGAAGAGCGAGAAGAGGTAAGGAAAATTGTTTTCTCTGAATTGCATTGAAATTTGGTAATTATATTGTAGATTTTAATTAAATACATGTTTTTTTATTGTTACAGTTCCACCACAACCACAACAAAACCCTACAAATCCTGTCAACCCTCCTAGCCCTCCTACAATTGCTAAACATCCCCCAGGTAGTCAGGAGGATTTAACAACGGCATATAGTGGAAAATAAAATTGAAATTGAGGAATTAATTAAAACAATGAGGGATCCCCATTCTACAAACCCCCATTGTGCCTCACTTGCAAACACATTGGAGGCATTATTGGCTCAGGTTGATGCAAAAATGAGTCAAATTGATCGTTGGACATCTTATAGAGAGCATTGTAGGGAATATTATGCCAATAAATTATCATATACTGATGTAAAGAAAAAACAAATTACAAAAGACCGCATATGTGCATTATTCACAGACCCTAGAACTAAATTTCTTGTGTTATTATCATGCAAACGGTTTCCAATCCACTGGTGTAATAATGATATGATAAAAATATTTATTTGGGACTGATGGTGATATTCCATCTTGCAATAAAAATTAGGTTCCACTATACTTTTGAGGAAACTCTATCATGCGAGTTTATCCTCAACGAGATCCCGAACTATAATAAAAACAACTACTAAATTATCATCACGACATCATCAAAATCTTCCCCTTGCTCCCTTCCTTGGACCCTCGGGAGAAGAATGGGTCAAGGTCTTCAAGTGAGGCTAGTCTCCAAAAAGGGACATGACATGGCGGTTGTGTCAACTGACAAACATAAGTTATTTGTCTTATAATAGAAGGATATATGTTGCGGAAAATGGTGCTTGTATCAGACCTTCCTTGAACTATGCGAATCATATCGAGACTTATCTTTTATGGATACAAGCTGCTCTTGTTCGGATTCTTTTCTCCTCTATGGTATATTATGCAATTACTAGTCAATGCATGTTGTTATTGATAGTCTAGCATCTTAGTAGACAATAATCATACTACACGAAGGTGTTGTTGCCTTGATAACGTCGGGTCAAGTTAAAGTTGGCTCAAAGAGAAGTATGACAAGACACCCCATTATCTTCTGAAATCTATGTGCTGGAAATAACTGTGAAACACAATGAGATAGTTCACCAAGAAAAAGACTGACAGGTAAGAGTGACAATTAATGCTATTGACTTCAAACAAGGTAGGAGGGAAACACAATTAGGGAGGGGACCAAGAAGTTAAATGGTCACTTGATTGGGCACTACAAAGTGTAGCGATGAAGGAGAGGGAGGAGGCTTGTACGCCACCTCAGGATATTGGGTCATGTTATCCAAATATATTTATTGCAATGTTAGTGTTTTAATGTGTTAGTGTTACTTGGGGCTTGCATCTCATATGAGACACCCCTAAATAAATATAATGTTAGTAGTTAAGTAATTATGTTAGAGAGGTAAGTTAGTTCAGGTAGTTGGAATTGTTGAACCGTATGTGAAAGCTTATTAAAGCTTTGACAAAGCAATGTAAAAATGAAATGGAGCATTTAATATATTGGGCAATAATTTGACTTTAATAATGTAATTTCTTCCATATTTACCTGTGTGCTTGATCCATCAATGGTATTAGAGCCAATGGTGGCTATTGATCCATGAAGGTAGGAAGAAATGGAAGGAGGTTAAAGAAATTACTTTGCTTGGGAAGACTCCGGTATGAGGAGATTAAGATTTTTGCTGTTTTGATTTGCTGTCAGATTAGTTTTTTTTTTAGAGGATATAATATATTAACAGCTTTGTATTTGCATTTGGAATTTAAAAAAAATGATGTGTGAGATTTGTCTGGAAGGTTTTTATTTTCTCATAGAGCATTGGAAGCTTGGGAAAGCCAACAAGGGTGTTGAAATAAAGTTTAAAGCCTTCAAATAGAAAGTAGTGTTTGAAAGCTGGCAAAAACAGTGTTGAAGTCCGAAAATAGTGCTGAAAAATTGATGTGGAAGGTTTTGTATTTGTTTTTGAACTGACATGTGCATCTGAATGCTGATTGGAGTTGTTGGGGTTTGAAGCGCCATTTGAACCTTTCACGCCATCCTAGATTTCTGCAGTATCTGCCTACAATCCCATCCTGAGTGCAACATCTCCCTGCAAACAATAAAAATAAAAAAATAAATAAAGAAAGGTTGAATAGAAGCACTGAATCGCTGCATAAAAAATGTTGAGACCAGTTTGAAGGTTTAAAATCTCACAAGAAGCATCCAAATCACGAAGAACCAAGAAGAAAGGCATTCAAAAACAAGAAGAAAGCCATTGGAGAGCTCCCCGAACGCTATAGCTTGAACACCATTCAATTGGCATGATTTGTTTCAAGTGTTCGAAGATGCGAATAGAGAAAGAATGAAGAGGAACCAGAATGCACACATTGTAGATTTGTGTCTGTCATTTTATTGTGCAGAGATAGTTACAAAAAGGTTGAGGTGGTTAGAACCGAACATTAGTTTATACATAACTAATAGTGACTTAATAATAAACGTAATCCTTATATTCTAATATCCCCTCTTAAGGCTTATTGTATAGAAAGCAAAAACAAACACGTTGACAAAAAATAAAATAGAGCCAAACAAGGCCACACGTTTTCAAAAGCTTTCTCTTTGAAAATAGTTCTTTGACTAGGTAGAGCTCCATCAAGCTGCCTTGTAACCTTCGTAAAGGTGTAGCTCCCAAGCTAAATTTCCGAGTTCCTAGATTCCACCTCCCCAAACTCCCAAATTACAAACCTCCTAAATTATTGGACAACCATCCATATTGAGCTACATCCACAATGCTCCATCAAGTTGTCTCATGACCCTCGTAAGGGTATAATTCCCAAGATCCACAAACTCCTAAACTAACTGAGCAACCATCCATGCTAAGCTTCATCTACACTAGATCCCTTCCCATCTTCAAAGTGTGGGGCTTCTTTTAAAATATGTATTCTTCATCGGTAAATTCCTCACCACTTTCAACATCCAATGGGATCTTCAACAATGGCTATATTAACTTCATTTGGTTTTGAATGTTTGCCATTTTCACACCAATATGATTTTTGACCCACAAATTAATGCAAATATAGTCTATTAAAAAAATGACTTTTGACCTACAAAATTCTATCCAATGCAGCAAAATAAAAGTACTTGTAGTAGTTTATTACAAACAAAATTTGTGCCCTTCTTTTGCAACTAAAATTTGTAGAGTATCTATCACTTTTGCACAAATCCCATGTTTTTGCCCTTGCTCGAGCCCTAACAAAACTAAATTTCCTTGAAAATGTTGTCTTCTAGTTCTCTGCACTTGAAATTTGATTGTAAAACCCTTGAACTGTGAGCCCTTGAAACTCGACCTTATTTTCACGTTTTTGGTCTATATTTTTATTCTCACGACTGTTCTTTTGTGTTTTTGGTTGATTTTTTGGCAGATTTGTGTGTTTTAATGGCAGAAATATTGCTCCACGTGAATTTGACGGAACTGACATGCCCTAACTGTGTTTTTGTGTGCTTCTCATGCCCTAAAAAGAATCATGACTATA
The DNA here is from genome assembly GCA_018340775.1 of Taxus wallichiana var. yunnanensis. Classification (NCBI taxonomy): domain Eukaryota; kingdom Viridiplantae; phylum Streptophyta; class Pinopsida; order Cupressales; family Taxaceae; genus Taxus; species Taxus wallichiana. The sequence goes on from CM031235.1 coordinate 724,132,876, forward strand.
TTTCTAAAAAAACGTGCGTTTTGGTTTTCCCTTTTGACCTTTTCAATGTCTTCCCCTTTCAATCTCCACTCCTTTGACGCCTGTAATGGTTGCTCCTTAGACGAGTTCTATATTTGAAAGATGTGCCCTCAGATCTCGAGCCCCTTTGAAAATCAATGGCTCCGCTACCAATGTTAGAAGATGTGAACATAGAAAGAATGAAGAGGAACCAAAATGCACATGTCATAGATTGTGCATCTATCATTTTATTATGCAAGAGATAGTTACAAAATGATTGAGGTGGTTATAACTGAACATTAGTTAATGTATAGCTGATAGTGACCTAATTATAAAAGGCAAGCCTTATACTCTAATATTAACCTTCATTGCTGCACCATCCCTTGCAAAGTGGGCCCCAAATATGCATTGGAAATCACTTTTTCTTATCATTGGGTAAAATTTTGTTGCTGCTGCTTTTTTAATTGCCATACGATATTTTTTTATTTGCCACTCAACAAAAACTAGGATTATATAGAAGTTTATGACATTGAGCTCCAAAAAGTGCCTTAGGTGAGTTGTTTACTATTTTAATCCTAAATCTCTCCCTTACCAATCCATTGTTCAAGAGTTCAAACCTCACAAGTGCCAAAAATATCTTGTTTGTAAAAAGGGAAAAATGAATTAATTGTCAATAACAGAAAAATCAGTACCCACTGTCGCAATTGTCTTTATATCTTTTTTGTCCGGTAATATTTTGCTGTAAAAGTCGTTTTCTGAAAACTAGACTCAAATAGCTTTCCAATGAGTATAAATAGTAAGGGGTACATACTGTTGATCTCCTATATTTTTATTCCCGTAAAGTAGACATTTGCTGAAATTGCATTTGTGAGGGCATATCTACCCTAACACAAGCGTGAAACTTGTATTTGGCATAAATTTTGCATATGATGGTCAAATCTGGCATATGACCACTCTTTTTTCATTGAAAGCAAATTCTAAGAACTTCCACGGACAAATTTTGATTATGGCACTTGCAGATGCATTTTTCATATCTATTGGAGAAGGGATGTCTAATTTAAATGGGTGCATTTTCAGTGGAGACCGACGACTTGATTTTGCTTAGAGGATGTACTTCAAAACCATGGATGTAATATTGTTTCCCACCGCTTGTGATATCAAAGATGATGTAATTGCACTCTAGAGTTCACAGGTTCCTAAGAATTTGTCAGGCTGACAGAGCCAACGACACACCTATCTCGAGCGAGTGGCTCAGTTCAAGAATGGGTTATTTTACAGTAGCAACTTTCAATAGATAGATATGGGTTGTTTTTTATTATCAAATTTTGGTTTTCAATTTCAAGATATCATTGATGAAGAGTGGACAAAGTAGCTTGTATTTATTTTTCACTGCAAGGACTTCTCACCTCCTGCCTGATAGGGAGAAAATATTGTATTGTCCTTCGATTAGATGTTTGTGATTGTACGAGATGTTAGGCGTGTTGCTAACACTAGTAGTGTTGAGCAAAGGTTCGTCAGCGTCGTTGGGCATTAGGGAGATGTGCCATACATAGTACGGGATAGTCACTGAGCGGGCTTCTGTGTGAAGCCTTATGTGGATCGATGTAGTTGAACAAACCTTGATTGTGCTTATACTGCAATATGATACAAAATGGTTTAAGGAGATGGGCATGCCAAGATGGGATGTCCTTCATTCATGCCACAACTCGCGGGGTGGTGGGTTTTTAGTGGAGGAAGCAGCATCGGTTGATTAGTACCACAATGTATAATGTGCTAATTTGTAGGTGTGGCAGAGACTATTGGATGACTACAGTCATATGCTCCGGATCATCTTCTAGACCCCTTTGGATCAAGGGGGTTCGCTGGTTCATGTGATCCAAATATATTTATTGTAATGTTAGTGTTTTAATGTGTTAGTCGGGGTTAGCATCTCATATGAGACACCCTCTAAATAAATATAATCTTAGTAGTTAAGCAATCATGTTAGAGATGTAAACTAGTTCACGTGGTTGGACCCGTTGAACCGTATGTGAAAGCTTATTAAAGGTTGACAAAGCAATGTAAAAATGAAACAAAGCATTTAATATATTGGACAAGTCTTTTGACTTTAATAATGTAATTCTTCCATATTAAGCTATGTGTTTGATCCATCATAGGATCATCTAGTCACAACAAGAAGGCTGAGCAGGACTTGTATGCATATGCACAAAGTATGTTGGCATCAAGTAGACTGTGGAGCTTCAGTCTTTATCAGTTTTACAGCTGTTAGGATTCTTTTCTACCCTAGTACTGCTCTATTGTAGTTAGATGTACTTTCAAGGCACGTTGACCTACTTTGGTTACTCATGGATATTAATACAATATCTTTCTTTCTTTCTAAAACTAAAATTTTATTACATAAAGCCAAATAAACCATGCATTCATTCTAGATTAACCAAATCTATAGCAAGATCCATCAAGCTTTAAAACTAAATTTCTGATGCCTTTTCAATATGGGTATGGATTAGAAGAATCTTAATGCGGATACGGTGATTTTTGACCCCTGATACAGATTTGGATACCAAAAATGTACAAAAATAAAATATATAAATTTGAGCCTAATAAATAGGAATTAACCACATAGTATGCATATCAAAAACAAAATAACCACAAAACACTAATATAATTTATATAATGACAATCGAATGCCAAATGACAAGTCGCAAATCTCATGAGAAATATAAAATTTAATAATTACCACAAAATTAGTACTAGCGCAGGAAGATGATAACAATGTTGCTTGATGAAGTATCAAAACTAGATGAGCAAAGAGAGGTAAGAATGCAATGATAGGTAAATGTTTTGATTTGGTGTTTTGCTTTGTGTTTTATCATTTATGCTATCTTTTTTACTTGTTAGGGTTTGGATAGTGTTTTTAATTTTTATGTCACTTTATGGTTCAATCATTTTAAAAAAAAGTTAAAAAACCTGTTTTTGCCCCAGATACGCCTAGGATACATCTTGGATATGCCTAGGCTACATTCCGAATGGTCCAGATATACCTAGGATACATCCTAAACGGCCTAGATACGCTCGGATACGTTTGTGTTTTAAATTTTGTGTTGTTTTGTGTTGTTTTTTTTTATTTTTTAGGGTTTGCACAATGTTCATTTTGTTTTTTTCCACTTTATGTTTTAATGTTGAAAAAAATAAAAAAGTTAAAAAACCTGATTTTTCCCTAGACACGCCTAGTGTATGTCTTGAATGGTTTGGATAAGGCTAGGATACATCTTGGACGGTTTGAATATGCCCGGATACATCTGCAGACGTATCTAGCCATATCCGGACTATCTAAGACATATTCGAAGGCATATCTGTACTGGACTCGTTTTCTACCTGTAACTTGTTGTAAGGGTAACTTATGTTTAAAAAAACTAGAAGTAGAATTAGATACTACTTGAAGGATGTCTAATGTTTCTGTGTGTGTGTGTGTGTGTGCATATCTATGGACATGTATGTGTGTATCTTCTGTTTCTTTTTCCTTTTAAAATATTTTATTGGGGAATTGTTGGTTGGTATCTTTCTTAGAATGGAAAGTGAAACCAAAATCAATAGATTTATTTGGGTAAGTTTCCCATTATGTGAAAGTGCACCATACTCAACAATATTATTTGGAAATTCACTTCTATAGGATTTTTTGGCAGAATTTGTAGATCTCTGCACCCAAGAAGAATTGGCTGGTTTAAGCAGTTAGGGGATGGTGAATTGAAATTATGTTGTATAAAATGATAGTCTATTTTACATTTAGGCCTGTGACCGTCCATTGGACTCATTTCACCTTAATTTATTCATGGTGTCATCAAGAGTTTTTCGGATATATCCTACTTTCCCTTTTTACTCTAAATATTTGTTTTGTTATTAACTTATTACTAGATTGGTCTGTAAGGGGTATGATTATAAAGAAACATGTAGAAAAAGTGTGGAAAGTACAAAGATATATGACAATATATGATTCTAGAACAAATGTGAAATCTGAAGCATTTATGATATGTTTCTTTAGTAATTATGCTATGCTGGCCTCACTATCTACAACAATTGTTGGAGCGACAAAATTAGAGATGTGTTACTTTTGTAACTCAAACAAGGGTTGATTAGTGAATCTTGTCATAGCCACAACTATGTTTCATCGCATGCATGATCACCTTAAGCATGGCAAACTTTTGTATTTCAAACGAGTATAGAAAATCCACAAAAAGTTTGCAGAATTTGCAAAAGAAAATTGGAGATTTTCAATGACTACACTGAGAGGTGTTCCAACAATGGCAGCTGAGTACTGTAATGGCATGGGTTCACTTTTATTCTCATCCTTAAATTTGACATCCATTTGACTGTCACGTTGCAATTCATCCTTAAATTTGACATCCATTTGAATGTTAAATGTTTTTCTTTTTTCTTGGAGAAGTCAATCGAAAAAGAGTAATATATTGGCTATATGATAATGTTTGGGCCCATTTTTTTATTGAATAATTTTTGTTGAAACCGACTCAGTGGTGTAGTTAAATTGATGCCATTTGCTACAAATCAGTGGGAAATTGGCAGAGAATGTAATGAAGTTACTAATCAAGGTGGTATGTTGAAAATCTAAGATAAGAACCTTGAAATTGATATCTATCGGCGTATTTTAAAAAGATACATTTATTACGATATATTTATTTATTTTGTTTGATAATAGAGGAATCGAGAGCCCAACAACCTGGAGTAGTGATGTGCAATCAAGGTTATGCTCCACACTTACTCTAAGTCTAAACCATAGGGCGAGCTCCCTATAGCTTTGGGGTGATCTAGGAGGACCCAATCCCGCTTGCTAGTTCGAATCAAGAATTGAACACGAGACCTGAGCAACCTTAAGTCGTTTGCCCCATCCTCTTGGCCCAACCCCCATGGGCATTATAATATATTTACTAGAAATTGCACCTGAGGTGCAAGAAACGCTAAAAGGGATGCAAATGTAATGTTTTTATAGAAATGCACTGTCATATAGCAGTTTTGAACAGCCTGTTCCAACTTCCAAAAATGCCTATGGCCACCATACTTTTATCAACTTTGAATTTATCAAATACAGTCTTCGCAGGGGTGGTGTTCTATGCAAAGGGCAGGGAAATATTTCCTGCTGCCAGCACAAATAGATGTCGGTCAAAGTAAATTGGCATGTTGATGATAAAGTTTAGAGTTTCCTCAAGATAGCCAACACTGCCAAGAATTTCTACCATACATACATAATGATAGATTCTAGGCGAGGAGCTCATGCCATTCATGAGCTCCTTGCCTAAAATGTGTTTATCTTCACTTGGGAGTGTTCTTCTCAAAATGTGTGGCAATTTCTTGTAACCTGCTCTTGCAGGATGCCTGAAGCCCTTAATATTTTTGTGTCCAATGGGCCACAGCCTGGTGGTAACACGAAGCAATTGATATGATGAGGATGGGTTCATGTTGAGCCAACATCCAATCGGGCAAGGAAATCTGTCTCCAGTCTCACTGGCGAGATTACTTGGCTTTTACCATTTGCAGGGCTTAGGCGGTTCCTTCTGCAATCAACTTTAATCCCCAGGTCATCAGAATTGTCTGGCGTCAAGTGACCTGTGTGTACCCTCTATGGGAGAATTTCTCAGCAGCCGGCCCATGAACGCATACATATGATTGGCATGGATTAGTAGTGTTTGAGCTCTGAACCTTCTCCAACTCAAAAAAAAATGCAACAAAATTGACAGGGCCTTTGGTATCATGGTTTCCTTCTTCTCATGTTTGCGCTCGAGGGAAGGCTCTAAAAGATGATATGTATTTCAATTTGAGAATATATTCATTTTCACAAGAGAATGCTCTGCTCAAAATACGTGGCATTCCCTTGCTAGTAACTTGCTCTTCAAGGACTTCTGAACCCTTCAATGTACTCTTAGATCAGGCAATTCTCCCAAGATCATCATCAGACCCTGTACGGGATCTTTCATGGTGCTTGACGAGAATATTACTCTTCTTCTGCTCCTGAATTTGATGCAAGCTAGAGCTGTTTTCTCTATGGGCAATTTTCTTTTGGTTCTGTGGGTGATTTCTTTTAGCAAGGGGCATTCCTTATACACGATTGATTTGTAAGCTGTGGATTCTCTCAATTTTGACTTTGCCAGTATTTTCGCATCTGGGTCTACTTCTCTCTGTTTTGGTTTTTATGTTTACATCAAAAAAATCCACGTCCATTGTGCTTTGATGGTTGTCCATCCCCTGCTCCAAAGGTCCCATTCTGACAGAGGCTGGGAGGATGCTGATAAAGGTTGTGAATACAGGATTTACACCTGCCAATTGCATTAGGTTAAAAAATTCTAAGCCCTTCTGAACAAACCCATATTTTGCGTATCCTGCAATCATTACAGTCCATGAGACCACATTTCTTTCAGGCATTTTGTCAGACAGTTCACATGCTGTAACAGATATACGGAAGGCTTAGACAACTGTCACACTCCATTGGCCATTAAAATGAAGGCACGAGTTTCTCCATTCCCTTCCTAATCATTGTGTGATTTCTATTTGCAAATTAATAACAGCAGCCTGTGGTTGACTCATAGTCTTGACTGGTTCTCAGACTCAGCCATGCAAGAATCTCATTGGGGTTCATCTTCTGCCGAGGTCCTTCAAGAACAAGCAGGATTACTGTTGGCTACTTGACTTAGATTTGTTCTACTACAATGTCCTCGTTCATCCACAGATGATAGCCTACTGGGCTAAAATTTCATTGATAAGGGCAGCCATGGTGCCTCTTCCTGAAGCAGAATGGATCTGGTGGATTGACTCCAATGCTCTCATAACAGATATGGAGTTTGAGCACCCTTTGGAGAATTATAAGCACTTCAACATGGTTGTTCATGGATGGGAGAAAGAAGTTTATGTCAAGAGAAATTGGGTTGGTGTAAATGCAGGTGTATATCTTATCAGAAACTGTGAATGGTCCTTGGATTTCATGGAGAGGTGGTCTGCCATGGGACCAGTGAGCCCTCTGTATGTACCATTTGCTAAGATTTTATCTGACATTCTTCTTGAAAGACCTTTATCTCCTTCAAATGATCAATTTGCTCTTCTATATAGTTGATGATCAAGGAAAGAGATAAGTGGGGAGATACGATTTAAATAGAGACTTCTTAGTATCTTCATGGGTTTTGGGTGGATGTACAGGGGATTTATGAGAATGTGAGCAAGTGTATGCGTCTATGGAAGATGAAAACCCAGTATAAATTTAGAACCACCAGATCTAGATCTGTTTTCCCAAAATCTCTAAACAGTATAATACTGGGATTAAAATGTCACAAATAATTCAGAAATTGGTAATACATTATACGCAGAATATTTAATCCCAAATAATTCAGAAATTGGTAATACATTATACACCGAATATATATACACAAAATATGCTGCCAGCAATATTGATCCCGACACTGGAATTTGTGAACTCCACCATCAATGTGAATTTCACAACCAACCCACCATTCGCCAATGTCCACATCGGTAAACACTGAAATGATTTTTTTATTGAAAACCTCATTTTCAATATTGTAAGTGTAATATTGAACTCCACAAGAAAGAGACCATGTTTGGAGATCAAAGGCAGAAAATAAAAAAGAAAACATATTATCAGTTGATTACTGCATTATCCAGGATTACTACCTTTTGTGAAGATGCTGGCAAACATTGTGGAGCCTGGCCTCACACCTGCCAAATGCATTCACTTGAAAGTTTCCAATGTCTTTTCAACAGACCCTGTTCTTTTTGGGCATATCCTGCAATCATTGCAGTCCATGAGACCACATATCTTTCAGGCATTTTGTTGAACAGTTCACATGCTTGCACATTTTGCATACATATATGCCACAGATATTGCAACTAAAACATATGACAAATGCCCCTTCTCCATAATGCTTTGGCAGATGTCCACACCCTGTTTCAAAGCTGCTATTTTGGCAGAGGTGGGGAGTATGATAGAAAAGGTGAAATGATCAGGTTGAGACCTACTGGTTGCATTTTGTGACACAGAGTCTTCGTGACGATGCCCATGTTGGTATCTGAAAGGAAGATAATCTAAAACCTTGCTGTAAAGGAAGACTTTTGCTGCGAACATCCAACTGACCCACAAAACCAGAGGAGTGCCAACTTGCGTAACCCCACAGCCAAACATTCTTGAGATGATTATCATAGAGGAAAGAGAATAGAGAGTCTCCATGGAAGAGAAAGAAAGCCTTAAAAAAGAGGAATAAAGAAACCCTACTTGAGAAGTGTTCAACTGGGAGAATCCCGCCACAATTCAACCAATCTGGATCTGGTACCCGATTTTGAAGCAAAAGTCATAAATGAGAAAACCTCATAAGATCTCCCTGGCAAAGGAACTGTTGGCTGCATTTCGAATGCCACTTCCAAAGAAAGTGAGCAGTATCATGAAATGTGCCTAAGATTACAGTAGAAATTACACCATTGAACCAGATATCTCCATAAGAGCGAACAGATCCCCTTCGAAGAACAAGGAACAGGAGCATGGGAAAGAAACCATGGAAGAGGTAGAAATGGGAGCCAGATCCAAAAAGGAGAACACCACGCAAGAGAAATTTAGGGGGGAACCCAGCCGACGAACCCATACTAAACAACACTGCAACCCAACACCATTAACAGGAGAGGAGGACCAAGAAGAAAATAATCATACAATTTGTTACTAACAGAAGAACAAACCAAAGCACTAGGTTCAATGTACGCAGGCAGAAATGTGAAAGATTGGAGGCGCTACACAAACAGGGAGTATGCTAGCCGAACCAATCAGATTGGACACCTGTTGGTTGCATTAGGTGAAACAGTAACATGGATGTAATAGTCTCGGGCAAAAGTAATAAATGCTGACTGTCAATTTGACAGGTAAAACTCTTGCTGGAAAGGCTTGACTCTTTCCTGCAATGAGTCCCTCAATAGGAGACATCTCTGGTGTAATTATATTATATTTGTTTTTTATTTTTTATTTTTCGTTGTCTTATACTATACTAACATAGATATCTTAAATACAACTATCTAAAATATACCAAGAGATATCAAGCTCGAGGTGCCTTTATTAGATTTTTACATAGGTTAGATAGGCACCTCGAGATTGGATATCTCTGTGTAATTTAGATAGTTGTATTTAAGATATCTATACTAGTTTTGTTTGCGTCTCTCTTAAAAAAGGTAGCACAAGGTTTAGTCTTCAAAAACCAGCGAATCATATTGGCTGGATCTAGACCATTGGTTTAGACTTTAACCATCTGTTTCTGAAATTTTAAAACTATATGAACTTATTTTAATATGAGATAATTTCAGGTATTTGAGAATATGTGAAAAGTTTGAGCCTATGATTTGAATATTGGCAGACAAGTTTTTCAGGCTACAGGTTTATAAATATGAAAGGGCAAGGAAAGTCCATATGTATTCATTGGTGATAGCAACATTCTCTACAAATGCTACCCAATCTGTAAATGATATTTTTGTTGATACTGCTCATTACAATATTTTCCAAGCTGACCCTCCCAATCGCTTTTTGTCTGCAAACATAGGCTTGAGGTCTACGCTTTCTTCATTCTTCTTTATATTATTTGTGATTAAACCTACTTCTAGATTAGGAAGTTAAGTCCATAAATCAGAGCTAATGTAGTGTTGCTTCTTTTCAGAAGAGTTGTTTTTCCTTTTTCGTAAAAATGATTGTAATATATTCAGTATTCGTGATTCAGAACACAATTTTTATACTGGGATCCCTCGATTACATCAAAATTACATTTAGAAAACAATATATTTCTTTGTGCACAATATAACCCGAGCATTTACTTAGGGCTTCAAGATTTTCTCAGATTGACCATGAATGATCAACTTCATACTGTATAATTAAGCTTTGCAAGATTAAACCCCAAAATATGCTTTCATCAAGCTCTGCGTGATGTGCTGATTCACTAAAATTGTCAAAGTTCTGTGAAGATTGCACAAATTAATTGTGGAACAGGTGATTGAAAATGTTCTCCATGCCGCAGTTCTGTTTTGTATTCAAATTTGATGACTTGAATGCCTTTTTTAATCAGCATTGTATTCATTTTTAATGCAATTTTAAAAAAATCTTCTCTTTTTGTAGCTGAAGATGCCAAAAATAATAAAAAGAATGACGGAGAATCTAAATTGGAAAAGCAGCCTCATAGGGTGCGGTCATTGAGTGAGTTTCTTTTTAGATCGGAGGCTAGCAATTCATCCAATGATATCCGAAGAGCTGAAAGAGATGATTCAGACTATGACGATGATGTGGATGTAGAAATGGAATTTGAAATGTCCGTCTCTGGTGAGGACGAAAGAGATACAGAGTCGGGACTTCGACCAGGAGCTTGAATTTGAGGGTTCGAAGAAGAGGTGATCCAGGCAGGGACAGTAGCCAGAGAAGAAATGATCTGGGATCTCCACCATCTGGAATGGAAAATGAAGATGTATTACCTCAGGTATCCTTACTGTGATAGATATGCGTGTTTTCACAGCATATTTACTTCCCATTTAGATTTCTTTTCGATTCTGGCCTTTCCAACTAGAATTATAAAATTTATCTGGTTTTCAAGCCACCTTTAGAGTTCATTGAGGTGCTTTTTTAGTTTCTGCTGATTGAATAGCCATTTCTGCATTCTGATTGGAAAATGATATGGTTTTCAAGCCACTTTCAGAGTCCCTTGAGGTGCTCTCTTCAGTTTCTACTGACTCAATAGCCATTTCTGCATTCTGATTGGAAATGATATATTTGTTCATGAGTGGCCATAGGATCAGTGGGTGTAGGCGTGTTCAGAGTAGAAACAAGGGATTGTGCTACCTTCCTTTGATCCAAAATTGAACCAAGAGTAGTAGTTCTCAGGTAAAAGATTAAAGGTAAAAATACCTTATCCTCTAGGTAAACGGGTTTTGCTGTTCCTGCCAGTCTTTAGGTATGATTTCATTGTCTCCCAATTTTTCAAAGTGTGTTTTGCTTAACACTTCCATTGAAAGAGATTGATAAACTTGCTTAATTGTTGTCTAGGGAGGGAAATTCCAAATAGGAAAGCATAATTTTATCAATAAAACATAACATAGCATCACAGATCTGAAAAGTGAAACCTCTTGCTTCACCAAACACATTAAAATCAATGAAAGGACCTATAATGCCTGCAATATGTTGCTGTTAGCATCCCATTCTTGACTAGGCTCTGACATGGGGTATCCTGATTTATAGATTGAGCTATCCATTTTTAGTTAGTATTGCTCCATGTTCTCTATTATCAGCATTGTTTTTGAATAGTTCAACAAGGGTTAAAATGGGTCCCGCATCCTAATAAAGAAATAATCATGAAAACACTGTATCCTCAGAAAAGGAGCAATCCACACCAAAATCAGCATCGAAACTAAACAGAGGGATCCAAATGGCTTAGCTCCTTCAGAGCATCACCATCAAAAAGAAAAACTTAAATGTAAGGAGGTTTGAATGTGCTCAAATTTCCTCATACACAGGGATCCTGTGGTTTTTTTCACTATCTGTATGATGGGCCTGGGTAGAAGATTATTTTTTCTGATTGACAGAATTGTGCTTAATCAAAGATTTTGATGAATTGTGCTTTATGTGCTTGAAGACTAGAATCGCTTTATATGTTTGGGCTAGCATTGATCTCTAAGCCTAACCAGGAAGTCAAGATAAAAAGTCATTTAAACAGTTTTAGTTTGCTCTCTTTTCAGAAGTGCATAGCTGTCATGAAAAGATTGAATAAGACAGGGTTCCCAGGGGCTCCTCATGTTACATGCCAGCAAGAAGAAACAGTGTAGCATACCATTTGACTTTGGCAGTGCAAAATAGCTAGAACCTTTTGGGATCCAGGAAGAGTATGGAAGGTTTCTTGTGGAGTCGTGGACCCGTTGTGAAAAAATAATCACTTTAAGATTTTACAAGAGTATTGAAGGTTTCTTCTGGGTCTCTTGTGAAGAAAGAATCACTATTGGATTCCTAAACAATCATGGGTCATAGGAAATTTGCCGAATTCTGTATCTTGTTGATTTTTAGTTTCCTCTGGAAAAAGCCAGATCAACATTTCAGGTAGATCACTATCAGTTGCACTCAGGAGGGTTTTATTCATTTAGGATAGGCTATTATGTGTAGAATTGATGTTTTTTTGATGTCTTTGCAAGTTGGTACAAAATCAAAGATGCTACTGCCCCTTGCCTTTGTCAGAAGAGTACCTGGCAAAGGTTGCATCTCTATGTAACTTCTGTTTTGTTTTTTTATGAAGTGATATAAGATGCATGATTTCAGGAAGAAAAGTGACTTATGCAATAAAGCTCATATCAGTGACATGCATTTAGATTAAAATATCAGCTGTGCTCTAGTATAACAAGTATGCAATCTCATACATAATATCCCAACAAACAAATAAAACTGAAGAAGTGCATGCTTTGTCTATGAACTGTTGCTCTATAGCTTGCCCATGCATCACAATGCAATCAGTACTTGAGTTAAATTTAAATTGCTTGTGAACAACAAACCATTCTTGTCTTCCAAGCAGCACCGTACAAAGGCATGTTAACTTATTTGTATATATATATTGTTTGTCGTTAAATTCTAGAAGATTTTTTTTTCAGGAACTCAAGGTAACTACATTTTTCTCATTCTTTTCCTCACAGATGGAGATTACAGTTGATATGCGGCAGCGCTATGTCGGACATTGCAATGTGGGAACAGACATTAAGCAAGCTAGTTTTCTTGGGAGAAAAGGTATTCAACATTTCATAAGCAATATATAAGTGATTTGAAACTACCCCTGAGTGAGATTCAATGATTGTGTATTAAATCTGCCAGAGTTTCAGTCATGGGCATAAATGAATTGTTAAAACTGTTTTCATTATATTGTGTGGATACATAAGATAATTTTCACACTGGTAGGATATTTAGGTTTTGCTTTTATTTGCCTCCTTGATTTCTAGGCCTTTCATAGTATGTGTAGATCCAGGCACACACATGTATATGGATATATATGCCCTTGTGTTTGAGGTTCTTGAATTTCATTATTCTTTCATTGGTCTTGACAATTCATTATTTGGGATCAATATCATCATACCGAAAAAAAGAACTTGGGGGAAACTGTGAGGAAAATATCATGAATTTAGATGATTGAAAAAATTGCATTCTGATTGCTCAGTAAGAATTCAAAAACTAGAAGCTACTTCTACTTGAGATTCAAAGATGCACACAAGTCTATACAGTGGATTCCAGATTCAAATAGCTATGAGATTATGGATAGTGTGGTCAATGTTTTGGTATTGATATTTTGACTGTGTATAATTTAAGTTATGTAAATCCGGATTCTAGAAGTCAGAAATAAGGTGATAATAAAACACTATCACATTTTAGTTTGACAATTCAATTTTTCCATCTATTCCAAGTTTGTAACAATTTTTCTCTCTTCAACAGTCAACTCTATTGCAACTCATTTTATTTAAACATTGTCTGGGCTTATGATCCATGGTAACTATAGTCTCCTTTCATGGTAGGTAGTGATGGGAACATTTTCACTTGGGTACTTGATTAATGCTCCTGAAAATGTTTCTTAGTCATACATTATAGGATGATCCTGCTGCACACTCCTAGTCCTAGCTTATAAGCTGAAGTAAATGTTTTTCTTGGTAGCTTTCTTTTCTTAATTGACTTCTTTTATCTTTCTCAAATTTTTTGACAAATTTCAACTCTTAACATAGATAAGGTTTTATAAGCCTTGATATAAGGTTTGGTAAAATCTTGTTACCAAGCCTCAAACAACACTCGAACTTTGCACAGAGGCAACCATATACAGGCCACGATGGACTCTCTCTGCAGCAACCTCAGGTCTACACAGCCCTGTTTTGCACTTGCCAGCTCACACTGCCAGAAGAGAGAACATATGCAGGCCATGAAAGGCATGTGGACAGAAATTGAAGAGAAAACCATCAGATTGTGCAGAATACAGGTCTTTTCTGGTGATTTCTTTCAAGAAATATTGCTTGGGCGGCCGTTCAAACTGTGTTGGTCTGAGTGAAGGGGAAAATGAAAATTTCAGATCTATGTTATACATAATTGATAATTCCCTTCAAGGATATGGCAGGAAACAGTGGGATGAGTTTCCAGGATGGGAAATTTTTGCCCAGATTTAAGGGATTGTGTGTGTAGAGACACACATATATCTATACATGTGTGTAGGACAACATTCATTTTATTCTGAGGACAGCTAGCCATTCCCAAGATGGCTTAGGGGATATTGTATACCCGATCCCTATTAGCAACGTCTGTGTTTTTGACCAGAGTGACTGGTCTTTTTGATTGTGTCCATGTTTGGGGGCTGGCACGACACTTCCTTTGTCAGTGTAGGTTTGTTTTGTGTGTCCTATCTGCGTTTGCTTTGATAGTGGGAAGAATGCACGTCGTTTTCTGTCCCAATGTCTCTGTTCCTAAACGTTTCCCTTTGCCCAAATACATGTAGGCTTTTCATTGTCTGGTAGTGGGAGGTATCCACGTTTGCCCTTCGGGGTGGATGTGTGGATCTTAAAATGCAGACCGAATCTATTCCTGGAGGGAATCGAGTTGCACATTTGCGGGATAAAGGTGAACCCTTGAAAATGTCTTTCAAGGCAGTCCTACGGGGAGTCAAAGACTATAGGGCCAGGTGGTAATCTTCAGAAACGACCATGCCTAAAATCGATTCAAGGAAGACTGAAACTGGATGCATGAAAGTTGCGGATGGATCACCTATAGTTGTGCCTCAGAAATCTGATGTTCAAAGTGGTATCGACGAATTGCAAAGCAGAGGGCTGATTGTTCACTTTCTTGGTTTTCGTCCTCCAATATTGGCTTTCAAGGAATGGACCCGAAAATTTTGGCACACCAAAGGTGAGTTTACAATATTTGTTTACCCTAATGTCAATTTTCTCATCTTCTTTGCTTCTGTTGAAGATAGAGAGTTTAGCTTCCAAGGAGGGCCATGGTTTTATGGTAGAGCGGGGCTCTTCATGAAGCCTTGACACCCTAATTTCAAAACAGATGAGGAATTACCTGCAATAGCTCTTGTATGGGTAAGTTTGTTTGGATTACCAGGGAGAGTATTGGAACAACAATGTTTTTACCGTGATTGGTAATACCCTTGGCACTTACATGATGACAACAAATTGTTTGATTCAGTCGGAACAAAATATATGCCAGAATTTGTGTGTTGATGGATTTGAATAAACCCCTACTGAGTAAAATTTCTTTGGCTGTGGAAGAGGACCAATGGGAATAAGTAGTTGATTATAAAATATCCCTTTCAACTGCAGGATCTACCATGAGTGCGGCCACTTGGTGAAAGATTGTTCTTTGAAAACTCTTGGTGCATCGATGGTAGATCGTAATCAGGATGAGTTCATTATTCCAAAGAAAAAGAAAACAACAAAGAAAAATGCGACTGAAAATCTAGCTAGCAGCAATGATAATCGATCTGCTTACCTTACATTAGGTTGTGGAGCATGTTTTCATGTTAGATGTGTTGTAAATTGTACACTAAAAGTATTGTACACTCTTCATGTATTCTTGCCGGGGTTTGGGGGCGGCAGTCCCGAGAATGTTGTTTGGGAGTAACTGAAAATGTGGTCTTTTCATGTATTAATTATATGGGTGGTATTTAACCCATAGGTTTATGGGTCGGTTTCTTGGCCCATGGTATTGGTACCCATGGTATTGTAAAACTGCTTAGACAATTACCTATTGATGTGCTTATAAATAGTTGGACATACGGTAGGGAGAGATATATGGGTGTGTGAATTCAAGTGTGAATTTGAGAGAGTTTGTTGAGCATAGCTCCAAACAAGATCTATGCATTGTAATTGTGAGAAGACTGATCTGAGAGTGGATTATACTCTTGTTGGCTTGTAATAAAATCTGGGCAAGTATTTCTTGGTGGATGTAGCCCACATTGGGTGAACCACGTTAAATCTGTCTTCTTGTTGTGTATTTATGTTTCGGTATTTTCTATTCATAGTTCTTGTTGCTACGAGTCATGGGTTTGATTTGTATATATTTTTGTTTATCCCTAAAAATTGGTATCGAGCTTACGGTTGTGTTTGTTGAAGTGTTGAATTGGAGGAAGGGTTATTAGCTTAAGTGGGAGCTATGGCAGATGATTGTAGATCAAAGGTTGAAAAGCTCAATGGGCATAACTTTGGTTTATGGAAGATGCAGATGGCAAATTATCTCTATCGAAGGATCTCCATGTTCCGATGGCGGGAAAAGTAAAGAAACCAATGGGTATGTCGGATGAGGATTGGGAGCTGCTATAATATCCCCTTCCCATTCGAAGACCTTTGGCCTATTTTGTCAACCCGATTGCCAAAGGAAAAATATAAGGGTGACTTTAGTTATATTTAATTATTATATAGTGCCATTAATAAAAGAAAAAAAAATAGAGCACTTATAATAATTTATATGACTTAATAACTATTAAATCTAGGATGGAAAAGGCCCAAATGTAAATTGTTATCTATCCTAGGTGAAAAGGTGACTTGCCTTAGAAGGTGAATGGGAACATAGAAAGGATAAATGCCCATTTTACTATGTATTTCCCCTAGAAAATTTGCATTAGGAGGGAAAAGTTGGGAAAAACATTTAATATGGGAATATTAAATGCTTGCATAGGGAAAATCCTTGTGAATTAATTGGATATTGTAGAGGTTGTTTTGGGTCTCTTCTTCCTTTATAAGGAGAAATTGACTTGAGGGAAGGTATTCCATAACCATTTGATATTTTTGATGTGTCTTAAGTTTATAGCTTTGCATACATATTTAGATTTTCTTTAGCTTGTGGAGTAAGATCCCACAGGGACCCTAGCTTCGGTGGTGAGAGATCCATTCCTAGCTAGTAGGGCACTCTTTGGTGGTGAAAGATCCACCCTAGTTTGTCATTATTGGAGTTGATTCAGGGCTGATTTGTAGAGATTAATTTTAGAGGAGTTTTTGGCAGATTTTTGTAGCAAGGATTTAAAGAAATATTGCAATGGTTGTTCTTCTATTAATCTCTAGTGGAGCGACCCACTTGTTGGCTGATTTGTGTGCTT
This sequence comes from Taxus wallichiana var. yunnanensis, assembly GCA_018340775.1. NCBI lineage: Eukaryota > Viridiplantae > Streptophyta > Pinopsida > Cupressales > Taxaceae > Taxus > Taxus wallichiana. Next base: position 724,150,002 of record CM031235.1, read on the forward strand.
TGGAGGTACTTAAAAATCTGATTTGTATTGTTATATCATGAGGTGAATGTTGGGAATCAAAGTAGCTTGTTTCTAAATTTTTGGAGTTGATTTGATGCCCTAAATGTGTTGGGCGACCTACTTTTTAGGGCAAAAGTAGGGTTTTGTGTTTTGCATGCGAAAACTAATTTTAGAATATTATTCTTCATATTTTTGTGGCCCAAGATCCAAAGTTTTATCTCATTTGGACTTCTCTAGCAAAAGATATGAATTTTTGAAGTTATGTTGCAGACAAAGTTTTTAAATAATTTATTGCAGCCTTGTTTACACCTGAAATCTGCAATTTTATACATATTTGGACTTTATAAATTAGTGGTACTAGATTTGAGTGGAATGATATAGATTTACGGGCTAATTTTTGGTGGTATTTAATCCTACCCTAGTCGCAATTTCCTTTATAAATTCAGATCTGCAAAAGTAAATTTAATCTTTGTGTTATAAGTTGTGATATGAGGATTGGGGATTGCCTGAAATCCGTCGAGGGGCAAAAATATGTCCATTGGGGACATTACAAATGGTATCAGAGTTGTTCTCCCAATTTGTTGGGTAGCAAAAAGGCCAGAATATGGTAGATTGGAAAGATCTCAATGTGGGTTTTATGAAGGAAATGTTCACCAACATGGTGAAACAACAGGAAGCCACTAACCTGTATTTGAGCCAGCTCACTCAGAATTTGAATCAAAGCAAATTTTGGGACAATAAGGAAAAAGGTGAGAACAATAATAAAGGGCACCCAATAGAGGTGATTGATAAGGATTCTTGTTGGAGGAAATACCAATCTTTGAGTAAGGGTTTCAGAGACAATATCTGTTTCCAAATTATTACATGATGAAGATTGGTAGCAAGCCCAAGCGAGGTCATCATATGCCGGTACTTTGAATTTTGGATAAGTAGAAGGCATGTAAATCAACCCACGAAATCAAACTGTGTAGATAAAACCACAGCACAAACAACTGAAACTTGGAAAATTCATAACTTGCTCAATACTTCATCTTTTGCCGTGAAATAAAGTGCAAACTAATCTATAATTCAAGAGCTTTCCAAAGATATTAAAATCTGAATTTTTAGACCACCGAAACCCTCCAAAACAACCCCAAAATCCCCAAACCAGTCGCTAGGGTTAGCATAAAACATGTAAATTATTTTTAGTTCTTAGAACCTTTAAAAACATCCCAAAATGGCTACTCGCACTCAGAAAAATAAGCCAACTCAGATCAGATTACAAATATAGTTTGTTCACCCTTAAAACATGCCAAAGATGCTCAATTCAAGTCGCCATAATTAGAATAAAACCAGCAATAACCAGCAGCTCATAAACACTATGAAACCCCTCCAAAATCACCTAGGATGGAGTTACAAAACACTATTGCAGATCAGATTTTTAAACCACTTCAATAGACACCCAAACATGCCCAAACAACCATTTATGCAAGTCGTTATGGCTTAATTAATGCAATAATAACCAGCAGATCTAAAGCACCATAAAACCCTTCACAATATTCAATAACATGCAGATTTTACTCTCAATAAAATGCGCCAATACTCTAGACAAGTCGCCAAAGCTAGAAAGCATAAATCATGCACAAAGACACTTCAACACAATGAAACACAATGAATGGAACAAGAGAGTCTTCAACAATGGCTTCCAAATGAGAGAGAGCAAAATGCAAGAACTAGGGCATACATCCCAATACTCCAAGCATGGAGTGAAATCAAATGATCATCCAACATAACCCTCTAAGGAAATGCGACCTCCCTTTTATAGAACTAAGGGGTGCAATATCCAATAAAAACCGACCTTTCCCTTTTGGAGGGAAAACATAAACTCTCATTAAAATATTTAATACTAAGACTATGTGCACTTTATTTATTTTTTAATTAAATAAATAAAAGTAACTAACCTATGTGCACATTAAACTAACTAAAGAGACTCCCACTTGTAGCGCTAGGCATGCCAAGGGTTCAATGCAAATGAAAAATAAATATTAATAATGTCCCAAAAAGGGGACATTAGAGTTCTTCCGTGACTTGACACTTGAGTTTCGATGAGACCTACAGGTTCATATGGGAGAGGTTCGATGGCATGGGTTGAGGAGGATATCCTCAACTTTATACGAGGATGTACGGTTTGTTGCTATGACAAATCGGAGCAAACAAGTTCATCATTTTCGAGCTAACATGGGATAGCACTCCTATGTATTTTATCATTTTCTATGCTCGGTGAGCACTTCACCCATGTCTAGTCGGTAGAGGGGATGGAGTTGACCCGATTACTTGGTTATTCGGTAGGTTCACATTCAACAAAGGAGGTAGACTATGTAGAGTTGATATTTTTGGTGCGATTTTCTTACTGGAGTCTTGGACTTTTCCCCACAGGACATATTGAGACACATTATGAGAGGCCTTACTCTAACATAAGTGTGGGTCATGTGAGAGAGTCTGTTTGCACGCTTAGTGCTTATACAAGATGTTTCACGAGGTTGATACAAGGGATATTTCGTGTAATCATGTAATGTCCCCAATTTCTGCAGAATGCAGATGGCCTAGGAGTTTTTTTCATTCGTCTGCCTTAGCCTTGGACATGCAGGGGCTAACGTATTTGGAGGCTATTGGGTATAGATGACTTATTACCACATTACTTTTTGTTATATTTTGTCGTTGACATTAAGTGGGCGACTTGGTGGTAATAATTGTTATATTTTGTCGTTGGGGGGGGACTCATAGTACTTTATTATTCTATTTCTTCGTTGGGGTGACTTATGGTACTTTATTATTCTATTTCTTCGTTGGGGTCACTTAAGTCACTTTTAGTCCCACATGGAGCTCCCAACTTGGAAAAAGGTAATGAAAAGTTATAAAAGGAGATTTGGGGAGTGTTAGAGCGCATTCTTGCATGCACACTTATGATTTTCATTGAGCAACTGCTGATTGCTATCATCTAGCTTGTGGAGTAAGATCCCACAAGATCCCTAGCTTCGGTGGTGAGAGATCCATTCCTAGCTAGTAAGGCATTCTTTGGTGGTGAAAGATCCACCCTAGCTTGTCATTTTGGAGCTGATTTAGGGCTGATTTTCAGAGATTAATTTCAGAATTTTCAGAGAAGGGTTTTGGAAGATTTTGGGGCATTTTTTGAGAAAAATCAAAGGTTTTTAGATTTGATTTTTGGCAGCGATTAGAGCAGATTTTGGCACCATATTTGGAGACACTTTTGAGGGTTTTGGGCCTCTTCCCAAGGGAGCAACCCACTTTGGGATTTTGCAGCAATTTTTGGGAGGGTTTCAGTGTGCCGTTTCCAGATCTAGAGGTTGGGATCTCTTCTATATCATTGGTAGATGTTATTTCCAGAAATTCAGATTTTTATCTATTTTCTAGGGTTTTATCTACTCGGTTCCAAATTTGCAGCAGTGTTTTTAAGGGCTTCCGGTGTCATTTTCAAATGGAGGTTGGGTTTTCATTCTCAATATTAATAGATGTTATTTCCCAAGTTTCATAATTTTTCCATGCATATTTGAGGAGATATGAATTTTTGAAGTTTCCTAGCCGCCTAGGGCATTCTGTAATTTTCTGGCAGCAATATATTATTCCAAAAATTCCAAAAATATTTTTCTAGTGTTTATTATTATTATTGCAAGCTTCCCTCAAAATTTCATGCACTTTGGGCAAATATTTTGTGAGATGTCAATTAAATACCATTCGCTGCCCTCGCTGGTCATTTTCTCAAAAATCAGTATTTTATTTTTCTGTAATTTTCATATTATTTGTGCATTTTCAAGTGGTATCCCACAAGGATATTTCATATCGAGCTATATAAGGGATGCTTTATAGGATTCATAGTGGATTTTTGTACCCGTGGGTTGATTGGAGATGCCATGGTGATTGTGAGTGATCACATGATGGCAACTCCACATTGCGAAACCTGTATAAATTGGCGGTTTGAGGTGTGGTACCGGTGGAGAGTCGATACATGCATCATACTACTTGGGCAACATTGTTCTCTACACAACATGAAGAAGCGGATGACTACATGGGGTGTCTTGGTTACGTTGGATCACACCGATCATTGGGTGATTGCAGGGTGAAGTGGAGGAACTTACTTTGTGGTATTCAACTTCTGCAGGATAATGCTTGGGGTCAAGCATTTCTCGGGAGGGGAGGATTGTAATGTCCCCATTTCCGAGCAAGTGGCCTAGGAGGCCTTTCATCCGTCTTAGCCTTGGTCATGCCCAAGGGGCTAGTGACATTGATGGTTATTGGGTATGGTTTGCACCTTCATTTCACTTATATATTATGTTTTGACGTTGGACACGTACTTTGAGGTGACTTAAGTGAAATAAGGTTGCGTGATGCTCCCCTAAGGTACTTTATGTTATATTTTGTCGATGACTTAAGTGATGGGTGAATATATGGTACTTTATTTTCTATTTCTTTGTTGGGGGTAACTTAAGTGTACTTTTGGCATAGTGGTGATAAAGTAACTTAAGTTATTTTATTATTATGTGGATTTTCCCCAAGGAGGTTGATTAGGGTTCTTTTGGGCCCTTTGTTGCAATGAAAAGTTATAAAAGGAAGCGCTTGGGGAGAAAAGGGCATTCATTCATACACTCACTCTTTTATGATATTGAAGCCATTGTTGGTTGCATACTTTTTGCTTGTGGAGTAAGATCCCACAGGAACCCTAGCTTCGGTGGTGAGAGATCCATCCCTAGCTAGCAAAGCATTCTTCAGTGGTGAAAGATCCATCCCTAGCTTGCTATTTTGGAGCTTTATTCATATTTTTGGATAAAATCTGGAGAGTAATCAAAAATTCAGATTCAGAGAAAGAGGACAACCATTCTTCATCAAGGGTTTCAGTTCAGATTTGGAACCATTTTCTAGGGTTTAATCTACTCGGTTCAGTTTGAGGAGCATTTTGATGGGTTTTACGTGAGTGCGATTTCGGAGATTTCGGTCTTTGGAGATTGTTGTCATCATGAAGATGCTCTAGAATTCATTCCATCATTTTTCCATTGGTATTAAAATTACGGTCATCTATATTTTTCTCTCATTTTTGCGCTAAAATAAATAAATAAAATCAGATCCGAGAGATAAAAATTATTTCTCATGTTTATTGTTATATATATTTTTAAGAGTTTGAAGCTTTTGGGCGAGTCTTTGGAAGTCATTAGTTTGCAAAAATACAAAAATTTCTTTGTTTTTGTAGTAATAAAAATCAGAAAATCAGAATTCAATTCGCTGTTATTTTATATATATTTTGTGAATTTCAAGTAATATCCGACGAAGGAATATTTCACAAGGATACTCAGTGTCTTTCGAGGCCATTGCATATATATCAAGAAGTTTGATGATGGAACTTACATTATCTTGTGTTTGTATGTGGATGACATGTTGGTAGCAGATAAAAACATACATGAAATAAAAGTACTCAAGAAACAACTTAGTGATTCCTTTCTTCAGAAAGGATTTGGGGGCAAAGAAACAAATCCTTAGCACGAAAATATCTTGGGATAGGAAGGAACAAAAGCTAACTTTATCTCGGGAAGAGTACGTTAAAAAGGTCTTGGAGAGATTTAGTATGCAAGATGGTAAACCGGTTGGGACTCCTTTGGCGAGCCGTTTCAAGTTATTAAAGAAGCAATGTCCCAAGACAGAGGAGGAGAGAATCCAAATGTTCGGGGTACCTTACTCATTAGCAGTTGGCAGCTTGATGTATGCCCTGGTGTGCACTAGGCCAAATATTGCCCATGCAGTGGGAACAATGAGTAGGTTCGTGAGTGATCCGGGTAGAGAACCTTTGGAAATCAATGAAGTGGATCCTTCGGTATTTGAGAGGGACCATGGGGATAATTTTGTGCTACGATGGATCGGATAACACTTTGTGTGGTTATGTAGATTTAGACATGGCTAGAGATTTGGATAGTAGGAGTACGACCGGCTATGTGTTTCTTGTAGGTGACACATGGTGCGGCTGGATTTCACGACTACAAAAGTTTGTGGCTTTGTCACCACAGAGGTTTGAGTATGTTGATGCCACATGTAATGTCCCTTTTTGAATTAATCAAAATAAAGGATTTCTTAGCAAGCAACGACTGAACAATGGAAGATCATGGATTATATTTCAGTTTTCATCACCATATTCATGATTTATTTTTGTACTACTCATTCTTAGTGGGTTGGCTGGGTTTAGTGCCTTTAATGAGGCTTAATAAAAGATTATAATGACTTATTAGGGGCCGGCCTTACCTTTATGGGCTTTGGCGCCAAAGAAAGGTATAAAAGAAGATTAGAGGAGCTCATTTGGGCATCGAGATTGGGCGCATTTTCCTATTTGGGCATTGTGAGTTTGTTGCTCCATGTTCTTCCACTTGAGGATGAAAACCCTCTTGTGTGGTTTCCTAGAAGGACGAAAACCCTTCAACATTGGTGAGCTTGAAAATTATTGTTGATTTGAGGAGAAGGCTTAATATTCAGATTTTTATTAGCATTCGACAACCTTCCTAGGTGGAGCGACCTACCTTGGTGTAGGGTTTGGTGCCCTAGAGGGCATAAAATTGAGATTTCACTTCATTTTCTGATTTGGTATATCTTATTAAGCCGAATCTCCATTTTGGTGATTTTTGTCAAGGGTTTACTATTTTTCCTAGCCCTCGGTTTTGGCTAGTCTGCTGCTGATTTTAAATAATCAATTCCAGTTATGAAATCAGATATTCTTTCAATCTTTTGATGTGTTTATGATCAATAAATATTATCGTTGTTAGAATAATTGTTTTGTGGCATTATTCATTGATTTGCTTGGTGAAAAGTGGATTTGAATTTCATAAATAGTTTGCTGCCCTTGTAGATTGCTGATTTCAGATTTAATTTCAGTTTATTGATTTTAAAATCAGACTTGCTAATTTTGGGGTTTGAGCTAATTTTTGTAATTTCTAGTTTTGTCCCCAAAGGGAATTTTACACCACAGAGGCAAGCAAAAAGATGATTTGGCTACAACGGTTGCTTGAGGAGTTGGGGCATAAATAGGAGGAAGGAAGCCACATAGTGATAGTAAGAGTGTTATACACCTAGCAAAGAACACTGCTTTCCACTTTAGGACGAAGCATATCTTGTTAAGGTACCATTTCTTGGGACAACTTTGGATGAAGAGAAGTTAAAGGCTGGTGAAGACTCATACCGGTCGAAATCTGTGAGACATGATGACTAAGGTGGTCACAAGGGAGAAAGTGAAGCTATGTTCAACTTTGGTTGGCCTTCATGAACGATAGTGAAGGGTTGAGAAGCTTTATCAAAGAAAATTAGTCTCCAAGTGGGAGATTGTTAGGTTGTGGAGCTTGTTTTCATGTTAGATGTGTTGTAAATTGTACACTAAAAGTATTGTACACTCTTCATGTATTCTTCTTTGGGGTTCGGGCGGACCCTTGAGAAAATTTTCTTTGGGAGTAACTAAAAATGTGGTCTTTTAAATATTACTTATATGGGTGGTATTTAACCCATAGGTTTATGGGTCGATTTCTTTGCCCATGGTATTGGTACCCATGGTATTGTAAAACTACTTAGACAATTACTTATTGATGTGTTTATAAATAGCTGGACATACGGTAGAAAGAGACATATAGGTGTGTGAATTTGAGAGAGTTTGTTGAGCATAGCTCCAAACAAGATCTGTGCATTGTAATTGTGAGAAGACTGATATGAGAGTGGATTATACTCTTATTGGCTCGTAATAAAATCTGGGCAAGTGTTTCTTGGTGGATGTAGCCCACATTGGGTGAACCACGTTAAATCATGTCTTCTTGTTGTGTATTTGTATTTACGTATTTTTGTTCATAGTTCTTGTTGTTGCGATTACATTGTGATTGATCCGCGTATATTTCATTTATCTTTAACATCTTCACACCGAGAATGAGGAAATCGATCTGAGAAGAGATCATAGAATCTCAAGTTCTAGAGACACATATGCAGAATCCGGACCAGCGGTAGATAAAGGTAAGATAAAGATAAATATATTAATGTCCAGGTGAATGACCACAAAAGTAGGTCTATGGGACTGCAGCCCAAACAATATACAAAGTGCGAGTGGGGAAAACTCAAAACGAATTCCCAAAAACAAGAAAGGAAAAGAACCAAAACAAACAAGAACCCCGAAGCCAAACTCCCACAAAAAAGGCGGGGCAATGAAACAAACGGGGAGAAAGAAGGAGAAGCAGAGAAGGGAATGAAGGAGGGGGCAAACAAGGACCAGTAGTCTACTTAGAAATGGTAGCCACATCCCTCCTAAATTCGAGGCGTGAAAAGAAGCCTCGATGGAATGGCAATCCGAAGAGGGGGGAGGGCCCCCTCCCCTGCTAAGATCTGAAAACTAAAACGACGACCAGGGAGACGGGTGGAGTTGGGCTACCCTCTGGTACAAGTGTGCGGCCGAGGCTGCTGGTGGTGACTGGGGGAGATGTGAAGGTCCAACCGGGGACGAACTGATCTATGCTGCTAATGGTGAGTCGAACGCTCAGCCGTTTAGTTCCTCCAACTGCGGGTAGAACCGAAAAGAAGGTCAGTAATCCGTCTCGTGGGAATGACTCTCGGAGGGGGATGAAGAATCTGGTCCCAAAGCAGCAGAGACTCACGGATGTAGAGGGCAAGACACCATTGGTCAATATATCTGAAGAAAACCGGGAGGGTCTTGAACCCCTCTGAAGAGGCAATGAAATCGTCTTCGATCTCATAGTATATGGGGCAGTGGAAGATGAAATGAGTCTCGGTCTCCACCTCCTGAAGGCTACAAAGCCTACAAAGTTTGTCATCCCGGTCAATGTGGTGATCACTCGCACCAAAGTCTCGTAGAGCCAACCCGAACTGACCTAGAGAGGGACATAGTCGGCGCTAGTCAAGTAACAGTGATTCCACAACGGACATGATGGAGGAACCCCACAAATCTATGAAAAGTTATCAACCTAGTTTTAAGAGCAATTTGACCAAGAAGCGAGGAAAGCCGAGTTGATTAAATCTTCGATGATTATGGACAAGCTTGCCAACTTCAAACAAGCTGAGATGCCATTAAGAGTATCTCGGTAAAAAGTAAGAAAATGAGAATGGATACGAATGTGAAGGCAAGAAGGAAATCCAATCAGATCGACCTACGAAGGAAGGTAAAAATTGAGAAATACGGGAATTATTCGGGATTTGTCCCAAATTTTTAATCAATCTTCCCAATGAAGGTTATCACATGGAATATCAGAGGGCTGAAAGGAAGTCCTTCTAAGATTATGAAATTCAAGAATGATTCAGACTAATCATCCTCAGATGGTGTTTGTTCAGGAAACCAAAGCTTCTATTGAGTTAATGAATGTTTTGGTTGATAGGATATGGCCTCATGCCCAGGTTGTCTCTTAGTTCTCATGGAGCGTCTGGAGGGGTGACTTGTATATGGGACCTGAAGAAGCTTACAATGTTAAACTCTTGTGGAAGCAAAACAGTTATTCTTTTATATGCTTACTCACGTGTGGACTCTCAAGAGCTTCTCTTCATGAATGTCTATTCCCCATCTGCTATGGATGATAAACTGGTATAATTGCAGCATATAGAGCCTATGATCAGCTTGTTTCCAAATGTTCCTCTGCTTCTAGGTGGGGATTTTAATACTATCCTAAGTCTAGAGGAAAAACAAGGAGGATCTACTACCTTAGATGCCAGCTCAACTAATCTGGCAAAATTTTTAGAATCTCTTCATTTAGTGGATGTTCCAACTGATAATGGGTTGATGACTTGGTCCAATAAAAGACAAGGACCAGATTGTATCCTTGAGAGGTTGGATTGTTTCCTGCTTTCAGAGGATTGGTGGACAAAGGAGTATATTCCCAAGGCTTAGATTCTCAATAATATTGGTTCTAATCATTGGCCCTTTTGTTTGGAGATGGGGAGAACAACCCCTTGTTTTGCTCCGTTTAGATTTCAACTGATGTGGCTTCGTCATGACAACATTAGTAATCTTATCCATCAGTGGTGGTTGGAAGGTAAGCCTAGGTATGGCACACATATGTACTCCTTTGTTAAGCGCCTGAATTATTTAAAAGTCAAATTGAAAACTTGGAATTGGATGGAGTTTGGGGATATCAAAGTAAAACAAAATCAGATTCTCAAACATTTAGAGGAGCTCAATTATAAAATCTGTAGGTCAGGGAGTACAACTAAATTACTTCAACATGAAATTGCCCTAAAGGCTGATCTTCATGAATGGGAAAAACGAGAAGAGATTATGTGGCAGCAAAAGTCTAGAGTTCAGTGGTTAAAAGAGGAGATAAAAACGCCACCTTTTTCATAAAACCTTGCTGGCGAGATATCAATTCTTTAGTCACAACTGATGGTAAGAAAGAGTGTTCCTTTGAAGGAATACAGACCAGCTAAGGAATACTTTCCCCAACTATTTTCAGCCCAACCTCTTGATGAGGCAGCCCAAACAAAGGTTCTGGCCACTATTCCAAGACTTATCTCTGCTCAGGATAATGTGGGGCTTACTAATCCTGTCACGGAAAGTGAATTACAGCAGGTGGTTTTCAGTATGTAAAAGGTAAAACTCCAAGACCAGATGGCTTTCCGATAGAATTTTATCAAACTTTTTGGGATGTTCTTAAAGTTGAGCTTCTCCAAGTTGTGGAAGAGGTGAGAACTGCTAAAACTATGCTAAAAGAAATCAATAAAACATTCATAGATCTGATTCCTAAGGCCTCGGAAGTGGAGGATATTTCAGGTTTCAGGCTTATAGCTTTATGTAATGTTTTATACAAAATTATCACTAAAATTATGGCGGAACAACTGAAACCTCTATTGGCAGATTTTAGCTGATCCACATGAGTTGTCTGCTAATGTCAGAGCTAAATATGCTGAAAATAATATGTCTGAGAGAATCATTCAGCTGACCCTTCCGTCTAAAGGATCCCCAATTCTTTTAGTTCTACGACATGCGGTACAACTCATAGAGAAGCACTGCTTTTGGATTATCAATAATGGCCAAACAACTAACTTTTGGACCGACTCTTGGGATGGAAACCCGCCTCTCATCATTCAGTTCCCTGATTTAAAAAGGGATATGGAACTTCTTCATGAAAAGGGATGTATTAAGGTAGCCAATTACTATAAGCCTTCTAGTAACCAATGGGAAATTGGAAACTGCTGGATTACCACTCATGAATGGCCAGTTCAGCTTGGGGTGGATCATAAACAGCTGATAGATACTATTCTTCTGTCTCGGCCTCTCTCAACTTCCACAAGGCAAGATTCTATAGCATGGGAAAATCTTCCACCGGGATCAACTCGGTCTCTTCTGGATATGCCTCCTTTTTCAGGAGTTTCTCATCCTCTGAAGGACATCTTTCACCATCTGTGGCAGCAACCTCTATGGCCCAAAGTAAGTTTCTTTGTTTGGTTGGTTTTAAGAAGAAGAATCCTAACTGGGGACAGGCTCATGAAAAGAGGGTTTCATGGCCCTTTTAGATGTGTTTTGTGTTTGGAGAATGATGAAACCATAACTCATCTTTTTATCCAATGCCCCTTTGTAGTCCAACAATGGCAACATCTTTCCAAGTTGTTTGGAATACCTTGGGTTGGTATCCAATCTCCTAAATTTCTGTTGACAAAGGGTCAAAATCTTTTACCAGCCTTGTGGAGTGGCATAAGCCTCTTGCTCTGGAATACTTGGAAAGAAAGAAATAGAAGAATCTTCCAACAGGAAAATAGAGATAGTTCCTTTGTGTGGGAGAAGATAAAAATGAATGTGGCTGAATCTATTAAACATATGCTCTGTCTTCCTCAACACCCCTCTCCAGAGTGGGTTCAGCTTATTCTTCCCTTACAGCCTTTGACTTCCTCCATGGATGCCTTCAAACCAAGGAAAAACAACAGTCGAATCAAAGTGGACTACTCCTCCGCCTGGATTTGGAAAGTTGAATACTGATGGAGCTTCCTGAGGAAATCCGGGTCAAGCTAGTATGGGTGGAATAGGCAGGTCTTCTGACGGTTTGGTGGCCTTTTTCTATGCAGAAAAATTGGGTGTTTCAACGAATAACTTAGCAGAAATTAAGGCAATTTACAGGGGTTTAGAAGAAGCTCTGAAAGTTGGATGGCAAAAACTTTACGTTATATCTGATTTTCTTCTGATAGTTACCTCGCTATCCAATCATGGTGAGGCCCAGGGCAAAAATTGGCAGTTAGAGAGTTGGGAAAGTTCAACAGCTAAAGGATAAGTTCTTGAAATCCAATTCTATCATGTTCCTAGAGAGCTCAATAAAGTGGTGGATGCATTAGCAAATTGGGCTCTTGACAACCACAATCTCATATGTTATGGTCCTCCACCATTATGGTGGTCAACCAAGCTTCAAGAAGACCTAAAGGAACTTCTGGATAAAGATATGTATCAATGTTAGCTTCTTATTTGTATGCTTTTGTTTATACTGCCCAGGTCTGGACTAATAGTTATCATCCCTGGCACAGTCAAATATGTATAAATTTTCTCTGGTTTTTTAAAAAGTAAAAAATAAAAAAACAAAAATTCAAATGAACAGAAATGCCTTAAGGATGACGCCAGGTCCTTTCTAATATGAGACTGGGGGTGGGCAGGTCATGTGCAGGGGGTGGGGGGAGGTGGATGTTCTGTACACACCCCTTGTCCCTAAAACACAAGAAATATCAATACAACTCCCAAAACCCTGGGAATGCATCTCTATCTATCATTGTTAAAGAGGGGCTTCATGCTGATCATGATTTAACCTGTCCCCAATGCAGCCCCCTCACACATGCCCAAACTTTTGTTGCAGCATGGAATTCCTTTGATGAAAATAGATAGTCTTGAACACATATTGCTATGACCTTGTAGCTCTTAATGGATTTACCTGCAGTTGTATGCAGCAGAGGAAGTTCTTGATGGATCAGAAGTATGCTCTGATTTCATTCAGTACGGAAAAATGGAGAGAAATGTACAATGAGATGATGGTTACAACATCGTAGGGCATTGATTATATAGGCACTTGTACCTACCCCTTATCCCTAAAACACCGGAAACACCAAGACGATCCCCAAAATCCCAGGGATGCATCCCTATCTCTTGCTGTTTGAGAGGGTCTTCGTGTTGATCATGACTTAACCTGCACACTGCCACCAATGCAGATCCTGCACATACTCAAACTTTTGTTGCAGCATGGAGTTCTTTCGATGATTGTAGATTGTCTTAAAACACTTCTTTCTATCTCCTAATGGCTCTTAATTGATTTATCTGGAGTTGCATGGAGTTAGATGCTTTGTACTTGCAGTTGCACCCCTTTCCCTGTACACTCTGAAAGCACCGAGACAACCCCCAAAATGCCGGATATGCATCCCTATCTAACACTATTTTGGAGGGGCTTCAGACTGATCATGGCTTAACCTCTCACCACTGCAGCCCCCTCACATGCCCAAACTTGTGTTGCAGCTTTAAACTCCTTTGATGATCATAGATGGTGCTGAATACTTCTTACTATCTCCTTGTATCTCTTAATGGATTTATCTGGAGTTGTATGTAGCAGAGGAAGCTCTTGAAGGATCAGAAGAGTGCTCTGATATCAGTTGGTATGGAAAAACAGAGAAGAAATGTACAATGAGTTGATGGTTGCAACATCTCAGGCAGTTGATTATATAGACATATGCACCCACCTCCTTGTCCCAAAAACACTGGAAAGGTGAGTAAGAATAGTGGTTCTGATGTTGACTTTGATGGTGCGGGTCAATGGAGACGCAGTTTTACCTTTGTTATTGGATATCCAATCATCTTTCATTCTAGAGCTGCCACATTATAAAGTTTGGAGCTAAAAAAGAGCCATGTATTTTAGACTCTGAGATTCTATGACAAACAAAGTCCATTTTTGAGGATTTGGCCAATGGAGATGTGTTGTAATCTAACTGTCCCAAAGAGCCTAGCCATCTCTTTCCAAACTTGCATAGCTGATAAACACTTAATCAACAGATCTTGAATTGTCTTTGTTTGCTGTCTATAATTTGGGCAGCTTATGGGGCCAATAACTCCTCTCTTTTGAAAATTATCAACTGTTAGATTGTTTTTGTGATATACTAACCAAAGATAGGTTTGAATTTGCAGGCATGCTTTGTCAAGTTCCGCGCTTGGTAGGTTGAGGCAACTGTGCAGTCCCTTGTTGTTGTGTATGGCCAGACTTCCATATCTTCAAATGGTGACAAAGAAATACACATGTTGCTAAGTTCCTCTTTAAGATGCCGAGCTTTTGGTTGTAGTTCATCTTTTAGACTGTCTAGAATAACCATATTCCTAGCAGTGAAGCCATGTTCAATAGTTGTAATCAGCTATTGCGGTAAATTCTGTGTTGGAATTCATACTGAAGCTCTTTATTGGCTGGAATGTTGAAAGGGGGAAGACCGATCACAAAGTCTGGCTTGATTTATTATATCAATATTTCAAGTGACATTATTTCAGCTGATCAGCTCCCATTTGAATGAATTTGATGTGCTAGCAATGTAGAGGTCTCCATGTGACAGAGGGAGCATGTTCCTTGCTATTAATTTCTATATTTATTAAAGAGTATCATCTCATACTGAGTTGGAAGCTTGCTGAAATTTGCACGTTGCTTTCATAGCTAGAGCTTGATTGAAATGTTTAAAATATTGAAGGCCAATCCCACCCTTTGAGTTGGGAATGCTAATGGTTGTCCAAGCCACTAAAAGATATTTGTAAGTTGTAACAATCCTCAGTTCCTCTCCAAATAAAATTCCTTTGCAAAGTCATTATTTGTGCCTCAAATTTTGAAGGGAAGGGGATAAGGGACATCATGTAAACGGGAGTTGCTTGTAGGGCAGCTTGGTGAGTTGTAACTGCCCTGCAAAAGTGAGCCACACTGGGGATCCATAACTTAGAATTATTTTTCAGATGTAGAACCTAGATATGTAATTGGAAGCTGGCCTTTTGAATTACTGAAGATGTTTGTCTTAATTTTTTGTAGTATTCAAATACTAAGACTGGATTTACCTTTGTCGATTTGCTGTCCTGACACCTTTTGACAGAGGTCCACAATTTTCTTTAATTGCATGATTTCATGGGTAAGGAGCATTGCGGACGAACAGGAGTATCATCAGCAAATTGGAAATTAGCATATTGGGGACCACCTTCCAAGGCAGGGATACCGTAGAATAGCTTTTCTCCTTAGCCTGTCTTAACTTTCTGCTGAGATTTTCTCCTGTGAGAATAATCAATAAATAGATATAAGGGATTAGAGGTCCCCCTACTAGAGACATCGAGTAAATGGAAGGGCTTGGTCATATCCTATTGATTACTATAGTGTAAATAAGAGTATGGATAAAAATACTTATCCATTTGATGACCATCAGGCTGAATCTGAAAGCCAGGAGAGTTTGTTCCTTTTTAAGTCCCAATTACACCTCTCAAAGCTCTGAAAGCTCGGAGAGTTTGTTCTATTAAGTCATAATTCCACCTATCAAAAGCTTTAGAAACATCAAATTTAATCATTATTCCCAACCTTTTTTGAGCGTGAAGTGAGTATAGGAGTTCTTGAACAGCTATAATGCTGTTTGTAATTTGTTGACCTATGATGAAAGCAGACCGAGAATCTGAGATCAGATTGGGCATGAAATATTTGAGGCGATTAACAATGAGTCTGAAGACATTATATTTAAATATCGCAAGAGCAATTGGCATATACTCATTTCTTCAGTTGGCAAAACAGCATTGGGAATTAAAGTTAGACTGGTAATGTCAATGTTCTTTCTACGGGATTCCTTACCAAGTTTCCAACTTCATGCTTTATTTTATCCCAAAGGTCTGATAGAAGAGCTATGAATCCATTTGGGCAAGGGGATTTGTCAGAATGAAAGGACATTTTCCCCTGATTTCTTCTTCTTTAGCGGCTTAATCATTTGTTTGTTTTCAGCAATTTGTATTGTTTGGGCCCTTGGGGGATATTGTGCAGCGATTCCTGCTGTATTTTAACCCTTTGTCTGCTAGGAGGAAGCTTAGTTAAAATATCTTTGTAGACATCTGAAGCACAGGTAAGAATGTATTGTGAGAAGGTGAGAATAGTACCATTCCAAGGGTGAATAGTCAATCTAAAGTTGATATACTGCTTGTTTAATATTGAGGAATGGAAAGAATTTAATATTAGACTCTCCATGTTTGAACAATGGTTCTTTTAAATGTTGTTGCCAATAATATTCTTCTTGTTTCTAACACGCTATCAAATCCTGAATAAAACTTTGCTCTTCTTGATTGAAGCTCTGTGCGAGTCCTGGACCCCTTGTAGTTTTCAGCAAGCCTCGTTGACAGAGGTTGTTTTGGGAATGAACTGCTGTATTCATTATACCAAATTCACATCTTCTGATGACTTCTCCAAATTTTCTTACATCTTTCAGGCTGGTCATTGCACTCTTGTTTGTCGACGAAGTTCAGTAGTTTCAATGGGTTATGTTTCATTTTCAACACTTCTTGCTTTAGACTGTTTTGCCTCGCGAACTAGCCTATTTTAGGCCAGTCTCTTGCATTGAATCAAATTCCTCTTCTTTAATAATTTCTTCCTTGACTTCTTTGATATCTTACCATTATGTCAGATTTCTCCATTAAGAAGAAATTGCCAATGGCTCTTTATGTGGACATTCATCAAAGCCCACATTTCTGTTAGATATATATATCATAGGTTGTAGGATCAAACAACTGATGGGCTTTAGATTCACAACTATACCCTGAAAAGATACATTTTACATGCTGTTTATCGTTTGCTTCTTTTTCAGGATATAGACAGATTGTGCCACCAAAACTTCTAAGGTGCTTCATTGCAGGCCCACAGATCACTGTGAACTAAGTCAACACCAGCCTTGACTTGATTTTCTCACCACTTTCAAATTTTAAACTGTGTTGCTTACCAGCGACATGAATAGAACAAAATTTTCCAGTGTCCTTGATCATCAATAGCCCACATACCATTTTGTTTCGTAAGGCCATTAAATATAGAAAAACTCAAATGTCCAAACTGTTGATGCATTGGGTGTCATTGAGTAAAGACAACATAAAAGATGAACATGTCTCCTTTCTCAGATCCTTCTACCACAACTCTGATATGTTTGAACTTTTCTCTGGTAAGACAAAATTTGTGACCGTTCATATCATATCCAACTTTCATATTGCTATCAAGCATCTGATTCACAAACAAGATATTTTCTTCATCAAGGAATAAACAAGACACCTTGAACTTCAAACTTGTTATTTTGTGTGAGAGGGATAACACCTTCACCTCTGATTTCCAGAGAGGAATTGTCTCCAAGGTTGACTGTCCCATTATGCTCTTTCAGCTGCAAAAACCTGTCTTTCCTCTAGACTAAGTAACAAGGTTCGCTGATTTTTATTGATAAAAAATACGAAAATGCCAATCATCATTGACCACTATAAAATTACCAAACCTCAATCTAGTATGGATGCTAAGGCAGAGCATAATTGTCCTTATTGTTCTGCATGTGTGGACATGGGAGGGCAAAGGAAAGTATTTCATTTATCTCACGAGCTGTTGCTTCTGTGGTGTATCTTTAGATTGATACCTGTCCTGCATCTCCATTCTGCTGTTTCATTTTTAGCATATTGCTCTGCTGCAGTCAGAGCGTGGAATTTACTGCGTTGGTGCTGGTGGAGGAGTGTAGAGCTGTTGGTGGAGTTGTCATTGAGTGTAGTCTGTTTGCTGTGTGGACAGGGTGTGGAGGCCGTACAGGCCTGCAGTTTTCCACTCTTAATGATCATTAAAAAAAGTCATTTAGGTTTAAACTTTACAAGTTTTAATTTTTAATTTCTTTTACTTTTATTTAAGCAAT